>JAMKCH010008623.1:0-29522 GCA_023653785.1 Ophioderma brevispina
CTTTCAGCCCCTCGCCCAATCTTTAACCGTCATACATCAAGATACACAGATTTTCCTAAAAGAAGCCTAATTCATTTCAAGATCTTCCCCTGGTTGCCATTCTTTGTACCATGGACGTGAGTTCCTTATACACCAATATTCCACACAAAAGATGGTATGAAGCTTGTTTGAAACGCTGAAATAAGAGCAATAAAATCTCCTCCCTCAGAAGAACTAACTAAAACTGCCTAGATTCACGATTAAACTCAAAACAACTTCTTCTCATATGGACAAAAAATTCAATTATCTGGGACCATGATGAGGGGGAAGCATACGCGACCCCGTATGCCACTTTGTTTGTATGGGGAATTGTGCAAACATGATTGTATCTTCTCTCAGGACTTTCGTCTGGATCGTTTTATTGATGACATTTTTTCCTTATAGGACCAGGACATAATAGAAAGAAGTGGACAACCAACGCGAAAAACCACCAATTACCCTAATCGATTACCCATTAATCTCGACAAAAAAAACGCTAGGCACTCGAGTGTATTCATGTTATGCATAAACCGAGACCGTTTGTGATAGTATATCTCTTTGCCGCGGTCGATTCAGTGACTTCGGGAAAGCTGTCACAAAACTTTGTAATTTGAACCCGGATGTTGTGACCCCTGACTTTAGGGGTTTTTGGAAAATGCACCATACATTCAATTTCAATCTTTTTTGGCAAGTTGTTGTCAAAACTAGAGGAGAATTTTGTTCAGAAAATTACCGAAAACCCCATCAACATCCGTCATTCTTTGTGGAGCTACGACTGTAGCAATACGTGCAGGTGGGTGGATTTTGTGACCCGTAATTGTTAACAATCTGTGAAAATAATATGAAAAATGTTCCGAGCACTTCCGACTCTTTGGACACGGTGTTTGTTATGAAGTTCATGGAACTTTAACAATGTATAACTTCTGAAACTGGCGCCCAAGTGCGCCCAACACATGTAATGTGTACCTCGTAAACCCACAAAATTGTAATATTTGAACTTTCGGTTTATGTTGATTTGTTTTACCGTAGTGGCTGTTTGATAGCCCGGATACCACTTGTCGAACTGATTCCACTGTACAGTTTCAATCTGAAATAGGAATGTGATAAGTCATACTTTATACCTAATCAAATGTATAAATTATAAAATTAAGTACCCGCGTCTTTCGAACGGAGGGGGGGGGTTGTTACCCTCTTTGTATTCTTTCGCCCAACCAAAACCCGTGTCAAATGAGTTAATGTATTGACATTTTATTGCTCCGTTTCATGCCACCCTCCCCCATTAAAGACACTACCGGGGTATCGGAAAGGTAAAGGGGGATTCCAAAGTGATGGATTAGGGGTGTGGCAATCACCCCCCCCCCTCCCTAGGCGTAAATCACGGGGAATGGGGGGATTATATCCCCCCAATATTTCGATGAGGGTGGGATGGTCAATCGATTCATCCCCCATTCACGGGTTTTGACCAAAAATAACCTCATATTTACCATAATAGTTTTAAACTGGTAAATTTCCATGCGCTTTGCGCGCATTCTGTTCAAAGACAATTATATTTAATGATTTTAGCTTCTAAATGCACAGTTTTAGCGGGTTGGCAGCGCCAATGTTGCTAGTAATGGATCTTTTCAGCAAAACCCATTCATCATAAATTTCATCAAATACCCAATCCCCCCAATGTCAAAAAGACAAATTTATAGCCATTGCCCCCCCCCCCCCTTCAGGAGGGAAATACCAAAACACGCCCAGTACGAAACAGGAATATCACGACATTTGATTTTAGCTGCAATAGATAGCAGGTCCTCTTCTTTACCTTTGATACCCAAAATGGTACCAACGTATAAACATGTATAATGACGTCATAATGTCTCTACATGATGGAAAATGTTTTTAAGTGTTGTAAATGTTTAATTGTGAGCCAGTAAATTTGCAAAATATCAATGTCTTCTTCCTATTATGACGTAATTTTAAACCTTTATTTCTTTATAGTGCGTCATCGTTAGTTTTTAAATATTTTGATACATGGATAAGAGTAAAGTAATCAATTCTAGCTATAACTGTATTACCAAAATTTATAGGAATTGAAGGTCAATAAAGAAAATTCAAGCGACGAAGGCCAGTCGCCTCCTGCTGAGAGGGGGATTATCGCATTATCTTAGGCCGGTAAATGGTGATTTAATAACAAACGGCGGGACAACTTGAGCGTGGTCTTTGAAAACAGTGTGTTGGGGGTCTTCATTATTACGGCCATGTCTGGACAGACACTAAAGAAGATCTTGATCACTTATTAAATATGCTAATGATATCCACCCCCCAATCAAATTCACCATAAGAACATTCTTACACCAACACAGCTGTTCTAGAAGTCCAAATCAATCACTGTTACCGACAATCAACGAAATTACTACTCGACCTATACACCAAACCTACGGACAAACGTGTATCTCCCCTTCTCCTCCACCCTCGCAGTTTTTACTACTCGCACATTACTAAAAACAAACCCCATTGAATTCCGCTTCGCCCTAGACTCAACGTATAATGCCACAGAAAATTATTTTCAAAAAAAGAAACCCATGAACTGAGGGACAACTACAGAAACGAACTATAAGGAGAACCATGATAGCACATATTATGTTAGATGTATATTTTCCTATTATGTGGTCTCTCGTCTTTTCCATCATTCAGTTTACATCTGGTAAGGTCCCGAAGGTACTGGTATATGTTTAATGTACGGGGCGGGCAAACAAACCCCACCTCCACGTTGTAAAAAACGAATAGCGCAGGCTTACCGGTGTGTTTCAGTACGGGGTTTAAAATGTTCTTGAATTATTGCTTATTATCCCTATTGAGCAGTTCCTAGCGAGTCGAGCTTTGGATATGGCCGGAGGATAGCCCCCCCCCCTTTGCCCCCGGGGGGTTTTTGGGTGGGGGAACCTAACGGGGAAAGTTGGGTAACAGGCTTGGATACGTTTTTGGTCAGCATAGACTAGTCCGACCGGTGTGAAAGGAGATATCGTCCGGTAGGAGCCATAGTCCGGCGGCCGGGGCTCCATAGACGATAACGGAATAAAACGCGTGAAACTAAATTGTTGCGTGAACTGAGTTCAACTGAATCGATTGCCCGCCCCTATTGCTGCACCATTGTTCCCGGACTATGATTACGCCGGATACAATGGTACTTCCTCCACCGGTATAAGTTGGGTGGCGCGTTTGTCATGTACACGCAAGTGACCCGGGTTCTATTCCCGGCGAGTGCTCTTTTTGGAGGCTATCTTCTTCTCTGATCTTTCTTTCTTTCCAATTGACTTGTTCTTCTCTTTATTAGTATACATGGGGAAATGTAATAATGTTTTGGTTGATGTTTTTGTCTTTCTTTCTTTCTTCTTCCTTTTCTTTTTCGCTTCGGTTTACAATTTTGACATTAATGCTTTTCCAATACAGAAGTTCATGGAGAATCTGAAAATTGGTGGTGTCATTTTTTAAAATGTTTCTTGGGTGTTTTAATAAGGGGGCAAACATTTGTACAGGGGTAAACAATAAAAGTGTTAAAAAATTGTTTTAAAATTTATAGAACCCAATATCTGTCCGGTTCCTCATAAGGTTTCTAAAAGGTATATTTGCCATATTTACGACCTATTGTTTAATACAATAGGCTCAAAACAAGTTTCAAGGTCCTTATTTTTAGAATGGTCCGATTTTGTTTAACAGTTTTAAATCGTTCATTGGGTCAGACCTAATAAGAAAATGTATAATAGATTCTGTGTTTCCCCTTTCAAAGTGAGACTTTTTAGAGATATGACTAGTGGTCTCTCATAGACCCTGTGGACCACGGCCATATTTGCCCTCTTAATGTTGAATGATCAAAAACTGAGATCCTGCACTTTCACTCTCAGCATCGCAATACATCTAGGCTACCCGAATTTGGCACTGGTGTGCTAAGATCAAAGCATCTAATTCTGCCAAAGACCTTGGAGTTGTTTTGGGACACTCACTTCGTTAACACACACATAAGCAATATTTTTTCGTGCCGGCTTCTTTGGTGTTTCAGAATTGGTAAGAAAAAACGAATAAGAAAGACTTAAATCGGGGCCCCGTTATGAGCGTCTTGTCCACGCATTTTTCTCTTTCTCCTTCAATGTTGGATTGCAACAACAGTCTCCTTTATGGACTCCCTACCTCTCAACTATCCCGTCTACAACTTGTGCAAAATGCTTGCTGCACGTTTAGTGACCCTTCAAACGCCGTGACCACATTTCGCCGATTCTTCATGAACTCCATTGGCTCCAGATTGAAGATCGCGTGGCTTTAAGATATTGTTAACTACGGCAATACAAAGTTCGGCATGTTATTGCACCAAAGTACATATGCGATTTATTGTCGGACTACTACCCCCGACCGCAAATCTTCGTTCTGCCTGCACAACTCCTCTTCATGCATGGCCCGCGCACAAAACTGTACGGTGATCGAGCTTTCGCGGTTTTTTTTTTTTGCGGCACCCCTACGTTTGTGGAACAACCTTCCTCTGGACATCCGCAAAGCTCCAACGATCTCGACTTTCAAGAAGAAATTGAAGATCAACATTTCTTCAAATTATGTGAGCCTTTGTCGAATCATTCCTTGTACTTTTTAATATTACCATATCGCATTTTTGTTTTGTATGCTTGTTGTGGTTTTGCGGTCGCATAAGGGGCCTCCTTGCTCTCTACATTTTGTATTTTTTTTTGGCGTCGTACCTCGGTAGCTGAGTGGATTCGCTCTGGGGTCTGCATGGTACATTTGTCCGCAACTGTAATTTTTGTTTTTGGGATATAAATTGTACTGAATTTCATGCATATTATGCTGTGCTTTGGAATTATGGTAAATACTTTACCTCTATTTTATATTGTTATATAAATCTGAGTCTCTGTAATTATGTATCTTCAGCTCCTGTTTTTTACCTTGTAGTTTTTTTAAATTATACGGTTCTGTACAGCGCTTAGAAACTGTGTTTAGCGCTTTATAAATGTAGTTAAGTTTAAGTAAGTTAAGTTATTATCAAAACGTCATGGACAATGGACCTTGATATTTTCGGCTTCTGTACAGTAAGACGAACAATTTGGCACCAGTTTTTAAAACACACGAGGCATCTGAAATTTACCCCCAGTGTGACATTGAACGTGTTTTGTGTTGTAACTCTTGTACTATAACCATCAAGTAGTAGGGCAAAATATTACCTTTCTGCAATCCTGAAACGGTACTGAACATGATAGTATTCCTTTAAACAAATTCCTGCTCCATTTTTACATTTTGACCCCCGTATTAAAACCTTGCCCCACTTAGAATTCATCCAAGAACACATTTTAAAAAAATGACACCAAACACATGACACAATTTGGTTTTGAGAAAAACCTTGGTTGCCAAATTGTATATGAAATGTTCACAAAAATACAGTTCCATAGTTACTATAGGCCTACGGCTATTTAAAAATACTTTTAAATGGGTTATGTGTGTACCCTTTAGCACTCCATGATTAACCCTTTAGATCGTATGATTTTATATTACCGCATAGCGCCTCCCTTGACTCTGTTGACATTTAAGTGACAAGGGGGACGGGGGTTCCTATGGTGACCCTCCAAATTTGTTTACGCGCTGGCCCGATGGGATTTTTAGCCGACTTTTTTTGTAATTGTCTATCTTTAAATGCGCTCTTTTCATACCAAAATTAAAATCGGCCAAGCCGTTTGATAAGTTAATTAGTGAGGGTCCATGGAACCCCCTCCCCCCCCCCCCGGGCCAGTCTCAAAGGAAGGTCAGCCCTGACTATTTAAAAAATCAATTTTTTGTTGCTGCTAGATGTTCACAACATACATATAAGTAAAACAATTATTGCAACATTAAAAATTAAAACCCTTTATGTGCTGAAAACAGACAATTTCATTGTGGACGGTGTAAACCGTTACTGTTACAAAGTCTATGGGAAAATTGCGGTATTTGGAAAACACCAGTTAAAAATACAGGATTCCTAAAACCTCAAGTTTTTTGTTAAATAAATGTTAATGGTAGGTCTTAGAGAGTAGATAATAAACTTAAAGAAGTTTCAACAAGTTTGATGTAAAGCGCAGGTTTAGGCTCATTTGATTTTCCGTCTTTTGCCCTTTTTTGCGTTTTGAAAACAATGTTGCTCCTACTTGTCAGTCAAATAAAAATTTCCTTTTTTATTTGCGATTGGGCGGTTGTCTTATTGACCCTTCACATGTGGTATTAAATTTCGTACAAAAATTCCCTCGGAGAAGTTGTTTTATTAGGGGGGGGGCCATGGGGACCCCCCCCCCCCCCCCTTGGGACCAACGGGAGTGAAAACCCCTTGGTCACTTAAGTGTTAAATGTTAAATACATGTATACTGTCTACGGCACACCTATGTGACAATTAAGCTATAACGGCACATCACCTCAAAAGTTGTTCCCCGCCGCGTGGGGACTCAGTGGTCTTGTAATGGTAACAACACTTACCATGAAGAAAGTAACCCGGGTTCGATTCCCGGCGAGTGCTCTTTTGAGGCTTTCTCTTCCCTATCTTTCTTTCTTTCCAATTGACTTGTTCTTCTTAGTAGGCCTTACGGCCAATTAAAAATACTAAGAATGCGGTTCTGTTATTGGCGGTACTTTTTTGCACTTATGATTCTATGTAATATAATATAGGTCGTTGAATAGACGTTCGCTTCTTCTAAAAACGCAGTAAATTTGAATTGAAATGGGGATTACGCAGGCAAGTTCCTTGAGTATGGTCCTGCCCAAAATGTTTTTAAAAGGGGGTCACAGTCTGCCAAACAACTTTTTATGATTTTTGTTATCTTCCCGTTTTTCCTTTTCGAATAAACTATGAAATAAATCATGCGGGGCAAAGTTAATTTGCAATGTCACAGTAAAACTCAAGGTTTTTATTTGTGAAAGAGGATATGTATTGTGTGGAAAAAGTAGCTCGATCTGAAATCGGGCTGGGGGGGCCCCCGTTCCCCAAACCGTGGCGTAATCCTATAGGTCTATACTAACTCATCGCGATGTTCCTACCTACAGACCTTTCATGCCCAGTTAACACAGTGCTTTGGACACATTGGTCCACTCATGTATGACGCATAGTATGCACGTAGATTTACGATTGTTTCGGAAACGGACCCTGGTGATAACACATAAAATCTTTTGGAAACTGCATAGGCAATAACAATGGACTATCCGCACGACTAAATAAAAGGACTCTACAGTGCTTTGTCCTCTGTATACCGGGCAACTTAATGAATGTCAAAAGCTGCTATTTTTTTGCTGGAGTCGATTTATATGATGTACATCCACACATTCACAGGGACGAAATTTGAGATAAGGTGCCCTCGAATGCAAGGATGAGAATGGTACTATTTAATAAAATGACTTTACTGATTAGAACTGGCGCACGTATGATTGTGATTTTATTCCGTATTGATATACGTGTTTACAACAATTTGGGGGGCACTCGACGACCCTCCTTAGTGGGGAAGCACAGCCGATATCTAATCAATAAGTCGCTAGCATGGCCAAGCGGAATTGACGCAAGCCAGTGGACTTCAAATTCAACTCAATACAAGACGCTGGAAGCGATAATATATAAAACACTAATAGCGGGTTTTTTTTTCAAGAGCGATTTTACATTCGCCCACTCTGCGACGGCTAGTAGCCCGGGTCTTAACCTTGGTGTAAGATATTCATGAGTTAGACTAGAGTAAAGACTCTTTTACGTAATATAGCGTTACCAAGCTTGTAATCCTTCGATCCTCTTATAAAGATTTCATGCTAGGCTAGTTTCATGAGGTCTTACATAGATGATGAACCGGAGTGGTCTACACCCACTCTATTTCGTTGTAATATGATGTACTTTATAAGAAGACCGATTATTTACGGGGATCATCCTTGTTCCAATTTCTTATGTGTACTTATTTATGAGCAGGTTACACTAATGTATTAGTAGTTTCATTGATGTGATCAAAACCTGACAATAAGTTATGATGTTGAAATTCAATTGTGGGTCCAAACTTCTGTACGGTTAACATTTTTCATAAGTAAGTAAACGTGATGATGCAACTGTTGTTAATATAGTTGTCATGTTTGAAGTAAATCTGTCTTACAGAACAATATTTCAGAACATGTAAAATTACAGATCCCTCCTATATAGTATTTTCTCGACATGTTGTTTATGTTAAACAATAGAATATAAAATGAAAGATTCAGAGGTTTGTACCTGCGGTATCTTTCTGGAGTAACGTAAGCGGTCTTTTCTTGCATTTGGGGGGGTACGTTCTTCTCTGCCATCGATGGTGTAGACATACTAATAGATGTGTCGGTTTTTCAGTGTCCAGCCAGTGTGCCCTAAGCCGATTTTTGCCGTTGGGAAAAAAGTGCTGTAACCGAAACCGTTGACATTGCTGTAGATTCCCTTTAAAAACAAAAGTGTTATTTTACTTAAGGAGGAGGAATGGCAAGTTTGATGGTCAGCAGTCAGCCATTTAGGTCCCCTATTTTCCAGATCTGAGACCTAGGCTATATAAACTTTTAACATTTATTTTACGGTTTCTATGTTATTGGCTTGTACTTAGATGTTTGGTTTCCTGTTGTAAAAGGAATAAAGGTTACTAGTAGACAATCACGTCTAAAGGAGTAGAGATTAGATCTTTTTACTTTATAGCGGAAACATTAACCATTTTGATTAAAATTTGTGATCAAAGGACGTTATCAAAATGTTTAAGTGGGCCATTCTCCATAAAGGTTCAAAACAAGTCGTTTTTAGTGGTTCGCTCACAGATTCATGTACAGTTTAAAGATTGTTTTTGCCTTAAGAATGAATGTTTATGAAAATAATTATACTTAGGAGTTATATGTTTTCAAAATGATAGGACTCGATGTGTAACGGATGATGAGACAGTAGCAAGCAATAAGCTAAAGATGCATAATTCTGATTTTCGCCATGTCGGCCAGACCAAAAATCCGTTCATTAAAAAATTTTTTTGTGTCCCTGCTGGTACACAAAAGCGCATACCACAGATTGCATTGCATTTTTATCAGCCTCTATTAGGCACTAATTGTTAAGTTTAAAAACATGATAATATGGACGTACTAAAGTTTCGCAGAGTTCTCTGAGAGCATGCATATGTCGCCAATATTGCAGTCAGATACGTTAGCATAATTCGAATGGATACAACAAATTGCTAAAATAAACGAATACCTTGATTCAAATGTGACAAATCGAGAAAGATGTTCAATGTTATGTTAACATGTTTTGCCATAAAAATCTGGTTTCAACGTAACAGTTTCCAGCCCTAGTAATAAAAGAAAATCCTCATATTACGTTCATTACCGCCGACAGCTACGTTACCTCTCATCTGTACGCTCTTGCGAAATACGGCCGTGATACACAAAAGTCGAATTACACACCATGTATGCTTTAGTATGAAGGTTAATACCTGATAACGTATTAAGACACGTCGGTGAAGCACGTCCTTTCATCAAGAACAGCACACGACTAAGAAAAAGGCCCGACAGAAACGTTACGCAGATACGTTACTTAAGTGGTAACGTTTTAGGCAATATACTAAACAATCGGATATATTTTTAAGATTACCCATGCATTGTTCCGTGTTTGAGAATATTAAAGTTTCCGATTTTCAGTGATTTCAGGCATTCCTTATGTTGAGATTTCTCATTTTGGAGACCAACTTGAACACTTTAACGGAGAATGGCCCGTTTATCGAAGAAATATAAATCCCTCTATTCAAGAAATATTGATCTTTTTTATTTGATGTGGTCATATCAAACCATTTTTTCCTTCCTTTACACGAAACGTGATCTCTATTCTTGTATGATTTATTAGAACTGCTGAATATAGTAGTCCACAGCAGTGAAAGCAACTAGTAGTGCAAATAAGTAAATAAAACGATCAATTATTTAACAACACACCACTAGTGCTTGCAGCATTAGGTACAAATACATCGGTCCTTGGACAACACTGTGGCGCCTGCAATCGTGGTTTGTAATGATAGGTCTCATTTGACTTGGCATGTGACCCTTTGACCTCATGAACAAATGAGGGGACCCCAACGGCTGCACTATGATTCAAGTTTGGTTCTAATTAGGGTCATTTTACATTTGCATCTTACAAACTTGACTCACATGACCTTTGATATATGTGATCTTTGACCTTCATCAGCAATTGCGGGATCCCATGTGACAATCTTATGCACTGAAGTTTGGTTTTAAATCCATGAAGTATGTGGATATTACAAGCAAATTTAACCCTTTTCACCACAAACAACCACAACAGACATCAACAGACATCACAGACATCCAAGACTACGGGGGACAAAGTGATCCCTAGTGTTCTTACTGCCTCAAGGCAGGCGACAGGCGACACAAAAGGCTTAGTTTTTCTACAAACCAGGGCCGGAATAATACATTGCAATCTAGCTAAAATTGATCATTGGGTGTGTAATAGTCATGAAAATACGTGCATGAAAAAAATAAAGTTTCCAAATGCCACCATTTTAAAGGTTTAATACACTAGTATGGCTGATTTAGTGTCGGTCGAATGTATGTTGTCTGGGTCATCAAGTTCAATATACAATGCCAGAATTGTCTGGGTATGGAAAATTTAGATCATCTTCGACATCTCGTCAAAGAAAACCGCTATTTTCTTATTATAATAACCTAAGAAGATGATTTTGCGTGTCAAAATGAGTGTGTTCTGGGTCAAGGAGTTAATAAAATATATTCTCAAAACTGTAGGATGATATAAAGTGATGTTTTTTTGTCATTTGTCACTTTTTTTCCCCAAGATACCAATAAGACAAGTACGCCAAGAGTTTTAATTTACTGGCAATGTCAGGCTTAATTGGCAAAGTGATAGAATATATTAACCCAGATGCTTTGATAATACCAGCACAGAATCCTCGGTAACTCCTCCTCAGAACTTCCTAACTGGGCTTTATGGCCCATATGAACGAATACCCCAAACATTTACTAACCAGCAATGTGCACGTGATACTATACATTTCGAAATTCGGGGCTATTTACTGTTTGGAATATCTGAAAACAATATATTTTCTATTAAAGTAATACAAGCCTAAATACAAATTCTCACGCAATTCCCAGAATGTATGGTAGATACATATCGAGTAGGCAAGTGTGAATTTTGGGTGTCACATTGGTCGTTTGGTAGTCCACATGAATGAGCATGACTCCATCTCACACTCAACTACCGTTTGAAAATATGTTGTTGAAATCCTTGACCTAAAAACATCGCCTTTGTCACGCAAATCGTCTCCTAGGTGTTGTATGCAATGAGGTATAAGATTTTGCTTTTTATATGTTGAATCATCTTGAAATATGACGTTATTAAAACTTCCATTACTTTTAATAGTCATCTGCATTCATTTTGTAAATAGTTTATTGAACTCCTTGACTCCGAAACCAGAAAATCCTTTAATTTGACACCCCGCAATCATCTTCTAGGCTATAAATAATAATATTTAAGGTTTGTGTCCATAAAATGTCATCCATCTTGGACATATTGCGGCACATGGCAATATGTTATAGTTTTTGATAAGTATTTATTGAACTCCTTTACCCAGAACAACATTTTTTAATTACACCAAAATTGTCTTTTTAGGTGTGGTTTGGCTTTCAGATGGCTTCCATTTTGGAAAATGGCGTCGTATGCAAAGTGCCACCAAACTTTTACTTGTGCCATCACACCCGTTTCCATGACCTCCACATCCCTATGGTCAATTTTAGCTATGATGGCAATTTTTTTCCATGCCGGCCCGGTATACCACTCTCCTAAAGACTGTTGGTGCTGCAGCACTACAAGAAGTTACAATAATTTGTATTTATCTGGCACCATGCGACAACTCTTAAGTATTATTCTATACTCTTCTAAGAAAATTCTTCGTCTGCTTTAAAACAGGTGATGTTAAACTGTCATCCTGTTGAGAACTTACGATGGATGAAGTTGAACTATCAGCAAATTCTCGATATCCCTGGTGCCAGCTTTCTTTAGAGTGGCCTGCACATTCACATTAGAACCACTACTTTGATAACACTTTGAAGATACAAGAACGTGGAGATGTAACCACGTGTCACATGGTGGTTGTCTATATGCAAAATACAATCACGAAAGAAAACACTTCATTAATTTAAATATAAACTGAATACTCTGGTTGCACAAAAGTAAGTCCCCCTCTAAACGACTGCTCCTATATAATTTCTTATATAGGAAGGTTATCAAAGTTATAACTAGATAATAATATTTCTATAGATGTTATTTAACACATTGGTGAAATTAGGGCATCCCCCCCGTTCTATGCGGGTGACTGATCAATAGATAAGACAAAAGGAGTCATTTTTTTCAAAAATCACAAATTATATCATTGATTGTATTTGACAGCAAGTTTGCGTATCTGTTAAATGTGTGTACCTCCCACACTTGATATCGGAGTACAAAATGGTATTGATGAGTGTGGGCATATTTATATATAAGGTTCAGCCAATTCTTTACTCATGTTTAATTTGTAATTGTTCTTCAATCAGCGTGCACCAAATATGATCCGGTCAAATGTACAAACGCCGTTTTCCCATCTTCTGTTCTAGAGTTAAAGAGACATGAGGAGATTTCCAGAAAGAAGCGCCCTCAATTTTTTTTCGAACCCGGGTTTTTTGCATATTTGGAATGCTTTTCAATGTATTAGATCACACCTGAAGTGAATAAGCGAATTCCGCGTCTTGATGTAATAAAGAGATGATTTAGTACTTTCCTGTTCGTGCACGAACAGAAAGTCAAAGCACGGGGGATGTTCTTATGGGCACAGTTACGACCAGTTCAGGCAAGTTCAAAGCACGGTTTGCTGTTTTCTTTTGTACTTGTTGTCCAAAAAACCTTGAAATGTTCTTGATAGGTGGTATACAATCGTCCTGTGCAATTTGAGAGAAATTAGTATCCTAAAAAATTCCTAATGTTCATTTCTGTAAATACGTAAATTTCAGGGATTGCCTAATATTGGTCGCGGCAGTACATAATATACTGTTGTGATTTTGAGAAGGATGTTGGCTACTAGGGATAAACCCCAAAGTAGGGGATGATAGCGAGTAGTTTGTAGAAGTACTGGTCTCGCAATCCAGAGGTCGTCGGTTCGAATCCCGCTTTCACCAATTCTTTACTAATGTTAACTTTATCTTGTTCTTTAAGGAGTTAATCTATGAGTGTCTTAGCATATCTGATTTTGGTAGGTATGGTGTCAACATTTAACCAAAAAGTGATCTTGGGTAGGTGATGGGGAAGTTAATTTTCGGCGGGGGCAACAGGTTCATTGCTCAAATATTAATTAAAGTATATCGTATTTGGTCTCAAATGAAAGGAAATTTAAATTTAAACACTGAATGTGACATTATTTCTACACTTTTATGCTTACACGAAAAGTTATGCATGGTTAATAATGTAGGCCTACTGTGACACTGAAAAAATGTGCTTAATGTTATTCATCTGGGACATTTATGCTTTAGTATCACTTCAGTTGATACACAAAGGGAGCTCTGCAAATCAGAGATGTGAGCTAGTAGTTGACCCAGACCTAGTTCATATATTAGCCTCGGTTCCTTTATGTCTCTCTCTTTGACCACAACATCAAAAAATGCATACTTGAAGCAATGCAGAGATATGCTCACACTTACATCCATCATTCTGCCATTTACAAAAGTTGCAGTAGTACAGTGGTAAGTGGTATAGTAGTATAGTAGCAGTAAAACCAGTTTTAAATCTGGGTTTATTTCCGTGAACAGGGGGTGGCCAGATTTACCTCGCACTCACAGCAATCGCCCTTAACCCCTCCTTCCACTTCGCCCGATTCAGTGCATCCTCCATCCTCAGCCCAAACCTCCTACCCTCCTCCTCCACTTGATTCTTCCATGTCTTCTTTGGTCGTCCCCTCCTCCTCGAACCGTCCACATCGAACTCAAAGGCCTTTCTTAAAACTTGCTTCTGGAGTTGTCATCATTCCTCAGCAATATGCCTATAGCAACGTACACCATTCGCCTTCGCCAACCTGCCCACCGCTTCTTCCAAGCTCTTCCAAACCCAACAGCTGTATCAAGTTCTCGGTCTTCTTCCTCTTCATCAAATTTACACCACACATCACTCTCACCATCGCTCTCTCTGTCCTCAAAATTCCCATCTCAGTTTCGCTCAGACACCATGTCTCACTCCCATATAGTATCACAGATCTCACACACCTCTTATACACTATTGCTTTCATCTTCAAAGAAAATCTTTTCCCGTGTAAGCAACTCCCCAAAACTCACCACCCATACCTTAATTACTCTAGCTGTCACAACGGCTTCGCATCAACGATTTACATTTACCCTGTCCCCCAGGTACGAGAACTTCCTTCACCGATTCCACCTAGTCACACAACTTTTCACCTGTGCCGCCATTCCTAACTCTTTCCTAGCATCTTCTGCTCACTAATCTTCCTCGTACAACTCATCATCGCGCCATCGATTGCTCTGGTATACCTCTCTTCCTCATCACCCACCCCATCACTTTCCTCGGACCTATCCACAAAACACATATAACAGTTTGTTCCCTTTAGTCTCAGTAACTCTCTTGCAAACTTCTCAAAATGAATTACTGCATCTATCATTCGCTTTTTTCTAGCTAAAACCTTATTACATCTCATTCATTTCAATATTCTCTGATTCTATTCTCTATTACCCTCTCCACAATATCCAGCCAATAACTTCACACCCCTATAGGCACCACAAAGCATTGCATTCCCTTTCCCGTTAAAAAAGGACCACCACACTACTTCCCACCCTCCGTCATTCCTCCCAGCTAACTCTCTCTGACCCAACTCCATCATCATATCAATGCCCTATCTTTCCACTAGCAATAACCTCACACTCACTTTCGAGGGCCAGCAGCCTATTTCCTGTTTTCCATTTCTCCCTCGCCTTCATCACTTCTTCCCGACTGAACCTCTCAACTGACCCTTCCACCCATCACTTTCAACCTTCTGATCCCCCTCATTCTCCTGATCATGATTCTCGCCTGTATTTCTCTTTCCAAGCTCTAAGAAGCTACAGCCTACAAAATTTCCAATGCATTTTGAAAGCTGTATTTGAGATATGACTTTTAGAAAAAAGTTTTATAATTAAAAAAGAACCTTGGCATCAATCACCCATGAATTCCATGGCACAGATATGCTCCTATGTAACACTTCTGACTGTAGAGTGCTATGACCAATAAGTCAGCATGATATTCTTATTCTGATATTTTTAACTACTAGTAATTACCACGTACCATATCATTGCATATTGTGCATGGACGATTCTACATAGATTCAAATGATCAATTGCCTATATTAGATAACATACTAATAGCACTATAGTTTGAATTGATCCCGCAATGTGAGTTTTGCTTGAAAATGGCATGAGTAAAGAGGACCTGCCTTTCACTTAGATATCTGAAATTTACAAATTGACAAACGTAATTTCACCTCCATTGTTTAAAATTAACTCCTTTCATTTGAGAAACACGATATGCTTTAATTACCATTTGAGGCCAATGACCTTTGACCCCCCGAAATGAACTTTACCCACGCCCACCCAAACTCTCTTTTTTGGTACATCTGGACACCCATACCTACTAGAATCAAGTAAAATCAGCTTCTTAAAAATTCACAGTTTTGGGCTTGAGATGTTGGTTTACTTCAGGGTTACTTATAGGCTTACTGAAGTTTATAGAAATGCATCTAAATCCTAGACGATTCGGCCAAGCCCTAAATATTCAACTCACCAGATATCAAAGATTTACAGTGCAAACCACCAATCAATTTTGGGCTTGGTCGGTCTGGGTGTTTCCAGACTCACTACGACTTCGTCTCTTCTTTATACAAAAATAAGAATAACCATTACAGTAAGTGGGTTCTTCAGCTAACGGTTTGGATAGAAAATAGTCCTTACAGCATAAAAAAATCAAATGTTTTCGTCAAGATTTCGCTTTTCGATTAACCCATGGCGACGTCAAGAATTTCTTGGCCGCCCCCACTTCAAAAACCTGGATACTTTTGCAAATAACGGACAACACTGTGCAATGTGTGCGTCATTATTAACCGTTACAATATGCGGTTTCTGTGGTACCTTTAGCACTATGATGTATATTTATAGTATTCATTTGTGACACTTGCCGGTGAGTAAAACAGCATTATTATAATACTACAAATGCAAAATACATCGTGTACTATACACGTTTTACAGAGCATTCTCCTATTTTAACACTGTACAGGATTAAAATTAAGAACTATTAATCTGGGGATTTAAATGTCTCACTGCGGTTGATTTACTAGAGACGCAACAACTATTTCACCTCGACCAGGTTACGCGCACCTATAGCATTTAGCTATACGCTATAACTAAAAGTTTGATCCAGGAGTTGCGTTGTTGTGGGTGGTTATCACGCTTGCCATGTGTACGCAACGGTTCGATTCCTGGAGCGCTCTTTTGAAAGAGTTCTTTAATTCCGATTTTTCTTTCTTTCAAAAATGTAATAATCACCTTTAATGCCGTTCTGTGTGTACCCTTTAGCAACTATGATCTGATATTAAGGCTGACTCAGAGATTTTGAATATACTTTATTAACTAATAATAGTAAACTTGAACAAAGACTGTCACCTAAAAATGAACATTCTAAGTTTTTGAAGATTGAATTGGGATTTTTCGTTTTGATGCAGTACACCATTTTGCTCACAGTCAACATGCTATAGAACCATGTTAACAATAATTCGGAAAACAAAGGTAGTGTTTTTCTATATGGAAGGAATTCCGATTTGACTTGGCTATTTCACACAATTATTAGTATCTAGACAAGCCTTATGTATTGGCAAAAATACATTTGTTTGAAACGTGAGGGCGCCCTCCTCGGTAAATCTCTGAGTCAGCCGTTAACTCCACCGCAAAGCGCTACCCTTGACTTTTATCCCTTACGTTTCCCCACCCTAAATGCATTTTTTTCACTGTTCAAAAATCACGGAGCGACCCTTCCTTGTGTATGGGGAAATTCCCCCTATATCTACCCACAGCTGTTTGACCCCAGCAATTGCTCTTTATTTTTAGAGCAATTTTAACGCTGCGCCACAATTTTGATAACTGATATAAGTAGGGACTCAAAGCTATTACCACCTCAAAATCAGAAAAGGCCATTGCGGGAATCTTGCCGATATAGGCCGACAAAGTCACAATTTGTAATGTTATAGCGCCTCTATATGCCTATTCCCATAGAACGACGTGTAAAACTAAGATTTGTATGAAAATCACAATATTTCCCGCAAGTAATTTCATCAAGATTTACACAGATCAGATACTGTATAAAAATCGAGTTCTCAAAGTGTTATGCGTTGAATATTTTTTGTTTTTGTCTCGTTTGTCATAATAAATGAGACTCTAAATACGCTACCTCCTTTTTTGCGGTGATCGTCAGGCCCGGCAGGTAGTTAGTCATTTTTCTCTAGAACGTAAGGGACATAATGGGTACTGTGATTGTAACCTTTATGTCTGAGGGGTTTTTTTTTTAATGATCTACCTATAACTAGACACTCTTGGTTATTCCATTTTGCATGTAATCTCGGATCCTTTCACGTGGATTCTTTCTGGTAGCTATAAACACAGGCTTTTCCAAATTAGCGCGCTTTTCGTCACATGACTATCAGAGAAAAATCATCGAAAACAGAGTTCTTCATGACTTAAAGTTTTCAATAGAATAGGACTTTTGACCAAGCTTTATCTTTACCGATGAATTCCATGGCACAGATATGAGCCTATGTAACAGCTGTCCTGAACTGTAGAGGTGCTATGACCAATAAGTCAGCATGATATTCTGATTCTGATATTTTTTAACTATAGTATGACAACGTACCATAGTCCATTGCATATTGTGCATAGGACTTTCTACATGATTCAAATGATCCCAATTGCCTATATTAGATAACATACTAATAGCACTATAGTTGAATGGATCCCCAATGGTGAGTTGCTTGAAAACATGGCATGTAAAGAGTGACATCCTTTCACTTAGATCTGAAATTTTACAAATGACAAACGTAATGCTCACCTCCTGTTTAAAAATTAACTTTCCTTTCATTTGAGAAAAACACATATACTTTAATTACCATTGAGGCCAATGACCTTTGCCCCCCGAAAATGAACTTTACCCACGCCACCCAAACTCTCTTTTTTGGTACCTCTTGCCCCCATACCTACTATGAATCAAGTAAAATCAGTCTTCTTAAAAAAATTCAGCTTTGGCTTGAGATGTGTTTACTTCAGGTTAACTTATAAGGGCTTACTGGACGTTAATAGAAAATGCAGCTAAATCCTAGACGATGTCGGCCAAGCCCCATTCACTCACCCCCGAATCTCGAAGAATTTAACAGTGCAAACCACAATCATTTTGGTGCTTGGTCGTCCTGGGTGTTTCCAGTACCACATACGACTTCGCCTCGTCTTTATACAAAAAGAAGATAACCTTACAGTGAGGTTGATCTTCAACTCCAACGGTTGGAATAAGAAAATATCCTTGACATGCATAAAAAAATCAGAAATGTTTTCGTCAAGATTTCGCTTTTTACGAGTTAAACCAATGGCGACTTCTAAGAATTTCGTGGCCGCCCTCACTGGCAAAAACTGGATAAACGGTTTGAATAACGACAACACATTTGCAATTTTGTGCGGTCATTATTGAACCTTACAATATGCGGTTCTGTGTACCCTTTCGCACATATGATGTGTATAATGACTGTATTAGTTTGTGACACTTGCCGGTGAGTAAAACAGCATTTATACACTACTACTAAATGCAAATACACGTGTACTATAACTTTACAGAGGCATTCGATTTTTTACAACTGTACATGATAAAATTAACAAGCGATATCTGGATTAAATGTCTCACTGTCGGTTGGATTTACTATAACTCAAACACATAGTTCCCCTCGAACCAGTACGGCGCCACCCTATATCCAATTTATATACGCTATAACTTAAAAGTTGATTCCCATGATTGCGTTGTGTGGTGGTTATCACGCTTGCCGCGTACGCAAGGCGGGTTCGATTCCCGGGAGCGCTCTTTTGAAGATTTCTTCTAATCCGAATTTTTCTTTTTATCAAAAATGTAATACTACTTAATGCCTTCCTGGTGGTGGGGTCCCTTTAGCAACTATGATCTTTATATAACGGCTGCTCCAGAGATTTTGAAATATAGGACTTTATTACTAATATAGTAAACTTGAACTAAAGAGAGTCACCTAAAATGAACATTACTAAAGTTTGAGATGAATTGGGGATTTTTCGTTTTGAGGCAGCAAACTTTCCGCTCAGTACAACAGTGCTATAGGATACCATGTATAACAAGACAATTCCGGAAAACAAAGTTAGTGTTTTTCTATATGAAGGAATTCGATTTGAGCTTGGCTATTTCACACAATGATTAGGATATAGACAAGCATTATGTATATGCAAAAATACGATTTGTTTGAAGGGCGCCCTCCTCGGGAAATCTCTGAGTCAGCCTTTAACTCACCGCAAAGCGCTACCCTTGACTTTATCCCTTACGTCCCTAAATGCCATTTTTGTCACTTTTCAAAAATCACGGAGCTGACCCCTGCCTTGTGTATGGGGGAAATTGGCCCTAGATCTACCCACAGCTGTTTGACCCCATGCAAATTGTCTCTTTTATTTTTAGAGCAATTTTAAACGATGGCGACACAATTTTGACAACTGATATAAGTAGGGACATGGAAGAGCTATTACCAACTCAAAAATCAGAAAAATCCATTGCGGGAATCTTGCCATATAGGCCTACAAAGGTCACAATTTGTATGTTATAGCGCCCTCTATATGCCTATTTCCCATAGAAAGACGTGTAAAACTAGATTTTTATGAAAAATCATATTTGCCCGCAGTGAAATTTCATCAAATTTACACAGGATGCAGATACTGGTATAAAATTCAGTTCTCAAAATTTTGTCGCCGTTGATATTTTTTGTTTTATTCTCGTTTTGTCATAATAAATGAGACTCTCATACTGCTACCTCCTTTTTTGCGGTGATCGTCAGGCCTGCAGGTGGTTAGTCATTTTTTTCTAGGAACGTAAGGGACATAATGTTGTACTGTGATTGTAACCTTTATGTCTGAGGTTTTGTTTAATGATGTACCTATAAGTAGACACTCTTGGGTTATTCCATTTTGCATTGTATCTCGGATTCCTTTTCAGTGATTGTTTCTGGTAGCTATAAACACAGGCTTTTCCAAATTAGCGCGCTTTTCGTCACTAGGACTATCAGAGACAATCATCGAAAACAGAGTTCTTCAGGGATCTTAACAGTTTTAAATAGAATAGCAAATTGACCAAGCTTTATCTGTTAGCTCTTGCTTACTGAATTTCAAGATAATAACATGAAGTTGGCTGCTCCTTCAACTTGCCAATCACTTAATGTCTTTGTTCTCTTTGATTCGCAACATCTATATGTTATATTTAAAATTGTAATGATCTGACAGGCCCTAACCAGGGTGCTGGGGTGTCACCCACCCTCACCCCATTCAACCAAGGGGTCCGGACTAAGCGGAAATTTTGATCCAATGCATCGTTTTCGCGTAATACCATTTTCTAAATAACTTGTAATTGATAACTTAAAAGCGTATTAGTTATGTTTACTATAATTTTTGGATTATATTCCTTTGCTTCATCACAGTCATCGAAGAAAGAAATGTACCATTATATTCAAATGGACACATTCCTAAAGCAAGATTACAAAGGAAGGCCAAATTTGGGAAGTATTTTTCACAGTAGTGTTATGTGTGAAACTTTGGGGTTTAACTTTTCACTGGAGCAAGAGCAGAATTTAGCGAGATAAGGCCAGGAACACGGTGGTTCCATCACAATTTGCCAAATTGCTGTACATGGTCCAACAACTGTTAGGAAATAGTGTCAACGGAATAACTAGCTACGACGCACATAATATGATAAAACAAATCATGAGCTCAACTTTTGTTTCTTTTCCATCCTTTAAATTTATTACACTCTTCGTAGGCCGGTCTTACAATATTTTTTAACCATTTTTACATACCATTTAGCACCGTTTCGAACCTCATTAATAGATACATGAAGCTGTGAAAAGTATAGTCTGTTATCATTATAACCTATATTTTTATTAGAATCTTTGTCAAAATTCAGCACTAGAGCAGTAAAATTAATGACCTTACACAGACCCTATAGTGGACCGTACGCTATTTTTGAGGATCTAAACAGTTTTCCTCGCACGGCGCGACAACGTCGGCGGTAAAAATCTGACGGGCCACAGTCAGCAGCGACAGCCAACGTCAGCTTGCAGCGATTGATAATGCCGCTTAAAAAAATAGATTCCGGTCCTACTGGTCTTCGAAAAGTGACGATGGAGGGAGGGGGGGGGGGAGGCCTTTTTTTATTCACGATGGTAGTCAACTGCTTTAATGACATACTGAGGTCTGACTTGCAGTGTGTCTTAAAAATAGCAGTGGGCTATCATTGGATAACATTATCTACTGTAAACATGTTCAACTGTTGAAAATTGTACAGTCTAGTACAATAATCGATGTACAATTATGTCAGGTTGTATCCTCGTACATGTTGTCATGTTGTATCATCACCCTGCACCCCTCAACCTCATGCTCATGATCAACAACCACCCCCCCCCCCCCCTTTGTTTGACTATAATTTTAAAACATTTAAAACTATTTTTAAAGCTCTCAACATTTTATACACATATGATTTTAGCTAGCCATGGCACCATGCATTTTGTATAACCCACTGCGCCATAGCACCACCTGTATGGTATGAGTAAGCTAAAATACATAAATCAATAACAGCTGTCGATCCGCGGCCGTATACATTCAGCCACAGCCACTGTCAGGTCATGACCATATGATGACAGTGTTAATCCACCCTGTCAGCACATCCTTACACGTGCAGTTTATTCCGTGAGCCGTCTGCTCGAATTCATCATAAGGGTGTGGGCACAAACAAAATTCTTTGGCCATGAAAACGAGTTTGGGGTTTATTCCGTACATGCGTTGTACACGATTTGCACTCTACACGCCCAGTCGTAGCTCCCATCGTAACGTCCGTATTAGCTGCAAAGATTCTTGCGATATCGCAAAACGGCACGAAACAGACTTCTTGAAGGGTCTGGAACCGAGACCTCATGTACTCTTATATCCCGTGTGCTCATATCCGTGATCAAGTAGCACCGAAACTTGGGCTGGGCAAGCTCACTGTTTGAACGACGCTTAAACAAAGTTCTGTGCTAATACTTTGTCAGATTGGCAACTGGACATATTTTCATATGGGTTTTCTCATTTTTCATTAAAAAAAATGAATGCCGGGCGGTCCTAAAGTGGTTAGGGAAGGGAGGAAAAACGGACTCGAAATATTTTTTTAAAGGAAAGGGCCTAAAAATCCAACGTTATGGTTTGCAAATTTTTCACCGTGCGTAGTAATTTTTGTGTGCATAAATACCCCACCTCACACAACCGGAAGTTTTCGAACGAATTTGTCACCAAGCGGACCTGCTCCGGCCATACACGTCCACACATCACCATCGCCATGATAACATGGAAAGTGCATGTTAGAAAGTTGGCATGTTCAGGGTACGTAAGAGGTGCCAACTTCGGACGATTTTAAACGCTAAATATTGACCACCATTGTAAGTTTGAAACCAATGTAAACCATTTTTTCTCTTTTAACTACTAAATTTGGAAGGTTTATTATTGGTAAACCTTTTTTTTACTGTGGTAACCCTTGTTTTGTTTTGAGTACTTTTCGGTGGCGCGGTCCGAATGCAACGGCTACCCGTCCGCCCAATTACTCAGGCGCCGCCGTAAGCCTTACCATCCTCGGTAACCATGGGAACGCTGTAACCGTCACAGAACATGAACATGTCGATACATGATCATTCTTCTCGCAAACCATGTCCGGTTTTGCGAACGTCACCCTCGTCAGTCATTGATGACGTTCTCACCCCTCGGTTAGTTATTGCACCCCTTATTGGATATAGACGGTATCCGTCTGCAATCCTCATGCTGACGAGAGACGTTAGCCAAAGTTTTCGGTGTAAGATATTCATGAGTTAGGACTAGAGTAGAGACTCTCTTACGGAATAAAACTGTACAATCGTTTAATCCTGTGATCCTTTTATAGAAGATTTCATGCTAGGCTAATTTCGCGCAGTCTTACATGAAGATGACTAGTTTTCGCCTCTATTTGCCGACGGTCCGCGCCGTTGCAGAGAGACTGCTAATGACGAAGAACTTTGCCCAAAATGACACACAAATCATAGACAGGACGTTCCAAAATTCATGCTAAATTGACTTGTTACAAATCCCCCAATTATCTTTACAACAGGAGTATGACTACATATGTTACTTCTAAAGTAAACAAATTCCACATTATCTTTATTTTGCCCGAGTTTAACACAAAATTGGTATGCAATTTAAATATTTTTCTCCTATTCTCCAATGTAGACATGTTGGATATGCTCACCGATTCTCACCCAAATTTTTTCTTTTTGAACAACATATTGCTGCCGATCTGTCCTTGTAAGTTCCCAGGCAGAAGTTCCGTGCCTTAACATTTTTCTCCTTTTGAAAAGAAAATATCTATATTTAATGCATAATATATATATTATGACAAAAACAAATTGGGACGCAGATCTCCTTCAATGACAGCGTCCTTTAATTGAGAGTCCTACACACCCTTTGACTATACAATGTTTTACATATACTTCTGAATTTTTTAGCCCACCCCCGGAACAGCTTTTGGAACTTTTTAGTACTTTAAATAGCTCAGTTGATTTTCTGATGTACGAGTGTACTAGACCAAAAATAGAGTTATGTGTCCCCCTCATGTCCCAAAACCCTTTCAATAAAGTACCTCCCCTCCGCGGAGTGGCCCCCCGGAAAAGGCATTTAAGCATTATATTTGGAATTTAAAAAATAGTTTAAGATAGGAAATATATATGAGACAACACCTAATCACACAAATAACCCCCCCCCCCCCCAGAGAAGCACTTTGGGCATTTTTTTGGACTTTAAAATTTTCAGATGAACTTCTGAATTTTAAGATTGTAATTAATTATATTAATTTGACATCCCACCCTTTCATTAAAAACCCCTCCCCCTGAGTGGCACCCCCCCCCCCCCCCACAACACACACAGAGAGAGAGCATTTAAGTAGATTTTTTGTAAATTTAAAAAATAGTTGAATTTCTCATCCCGAAATGTATATTAGACACCTAAATCACATAAATATGATATTCCTAAGCCTTTTAGTGAAAACACGCGTTTTTGGAGTGGAACCCCGGAAAATACTTCTTCTTCTACTTGGATGAGCAGCAGCCTAAAAATATGTGGTGACGGTGGGCCGTTCAGATGTCTATGTAAACGTGGGCGAAAGGTAGGACACTCATAGAATATGATCCGCAGTCTGTGATAGAAAACCACATTGGCAGGCTGGAGATGGTCGCAGCCCCATCGGTGCATATTGTTTTGAAGCGACCGACTCCTCTGCGAATTCGGTTAAGGTGACCCATTCCTGCGTGGAAGATTACTTACCAGGTGGGAGTTCTGGAATAGGTGTAATAGTGAGTTGGTCTGGTCTTGAGGTATAGCCAGGCAGGTCCAATGTCGGACGATTTTGCATCGGCGTTCACCTTGTGTCATCGGAGAATATCACTTTAGAATCAACTTTCAAAATAAAATGGGCAAAGTTTTCCACTTGAGCGGGGTTCATAATGAAACCGTTTTTCACTTACATGTATCTCAGCCAGTACCCGTCACTTGGAACGCAAACATCGAGACGTCCCGGATGACGTATCCGTGCTCGTATCCGTATCCGTGACCTTGCGAAACCGCTCCGTCTTAACATTTTACACATAATTGAAATTGTATGTCAAGGCGTAATTTGTATGTAAAGTAACTATTTACCATTGGTGTAACTACTAGAAAGAATAAAGCGATTAATCAAACCGATGATTATGCTTGATTATGAGTAATCTTTTGAACTAGACCCACAGTAGCGTGCCTCAGTCCTTGCCTACCTGCACTTTCACAGGTCTCGAGCACAGCCCCGAGACATTGGGTTAACGAACTATAGGTACAAGTATCCGACACTGGGAATTATAGATGTCACTAAAATGAACGGAAATGGGAGTCTGCCGGGTACGACCCTTTAGGTGTGGTCTGAACTAGATGAGTGAAGTACCACTTAAATCCACCACCATTGTGAGCCAACTGCCATGCCTATACCAGTAGCATGAAGACAACATTTTCCCCCCGTTGGAGAAGGTCCGCCAGACCCCCCCCCCCCACACACACACACACACGCGCGCGCAAAGTGACCCCAAATTGGGCTAGCTTAGACATCGAGGTACCACTCAGAAATAAGTCAATTAACAGTTGAGTTTGTGGAATACCAAATGGGTAATACCAAGGCATTGCACTGCGGGTACCAAACACTTCAAATATGGCCGCTCCTGGACCACTGTATCCAACTAGGTTAGATAGTATTGGGGGTACCATAACGCAAATTCAGTTTAAACTCTAACACCTCAAGGAATATAGAATACCTATGACAGAACAAATATCAGCGTCTAGGCCATCAGAAGGTCACTTTTTGCTGATTGTTTGAATAAGAAGGTCCAAAATTAGAGAAACTTGACAAGAAAGTCCGCTCCAAAGTAAAAAAATGACAACTTTGGGGTGGTTGGGTGGGTGCGGAGGGAGGGGGTTAGGTCCACTATGCCAAAAAAGGTCTGCTTTTTCAAAAGTCCATTCCCCAAAAAATCCTGCGTTACGGCCTGGCCTATCAGATGCTCAATGGCTCTAAGACCCCTCTAGGCTAGGCTAAATATTACAGGTACCAGCTAAGAACCAGCTTTAGATGATCAATCACAGTCTAGGGGATAAAAAGACCCGTACCAGAATATTAATCCATTGCCTGCGTTTCCTTTCAGCCTCCGTAATAGGCCTTCGGACCCAAAGTCGGCTAGTATAGGTGGCCTATTGAAGATATTTCAGTTATAAACTGAATCAACCACAACCTTGGCAAGTGAAATAAAAGAAGGACTATTTAAAACAAATAAAGTACTTTATTGTCCATTATGAACTTTAGTTTTAGGCTTGAGGTCAAGATATTTTCAAGGTCATCGGGGGTTAAAATTTTCAAAACCCAGTATGACTTCAATTAATTCAAATTACTTCGTCTTGTTGGATGGTTCATATTATGAAAAAAATTCTCATTCACACTATCTAAATCTTCGAAATATTGACCATATAGGGCAGTGCTTGTGACCTCCATAGACCCCCAGTAGAAAACCGGAATCATGGACCTGTAACTATGCAAGTAATTACTTAAACTATTCAAATATATCGTTCAGTTTATACACAAGTAGACGAACGAAAGACACTCAGACATTTTACCCCAGTTTGACCTTGAACAGTTATTTCTATATAGTTAATAATCCATCAATCGCACTAAGGCAAACTACACCTTTTTAATCCTTATGGACATGCATACACAAATGTTGGTATACATTTTGACGCAGTTGGAAAATTTGTTTTAAAAATTTCCCTGTACAAACTTTACCACCTTATTCTCAAATAGCCACACAGGGGATTCTGGGGACTTTTGATAGTTGCTCATTACAGCATTCAGGAAACTATCCTGAAAAAACTCAGCTTGTACCTATTTATTTCAGGTGTTTTCTATATATCTCGGGACTAACAGTAAAAATAGCCCAGAAAATCCAACTTTCTCTAAAAAAACTAAGAATGTTCATTTTCATGTAGTTTTCAGCTCTAAATGTGGCAAATTACCAGTCTTATTTAAATGGAGTTTTAGTAGCCATTCATGTGCTAAAATATTTTCAAAAAAATCTACAATTATTCTTGGATCACCTAAACTTCTGTCCATTGATAGAAAATTAAAGACAGGAATATCATTAGCCAATAACTTTAATTGATGCCTAAAGTCCGCAAATCGGAAAATTGCCAATTTCCTACAGAATGTGACACAATAACAAATAATCCAGTTTTGCAATGAAAAGCTCTGTATTCTCGGATTTTTACGCAGTTTTAGCTCTATGAATTGATGCAAATTAATAGTTTTATAAACAATCGTTCTAGAGCTATACTCTGCGCATATTAAAATGTCACCATATGTGGCAAACGATCCTCCACCCCTCCCACTTTGATGGAATGTCCTAACCTGGACAGGTGTGCTACCTTCTCATTACTTTATCACTAAAAAGACTGGAAAGTCTTTGAAAGGATTATAAAAAAAAAATAACCGGGAAGCTTTCACTTAATAGATTTGTTAGACACTGAGGAAAGTTCACTGGTTCTTACACAAACCGAGTTGTTTTAAATAGTTGCTATGATATGAAAGATCAAAAATAAATAAAAATTTCATATGGAAAGGAGATTTGTTCTTTGATTTTTTTAAGATTTCGGTACATAATTTACATGTTTCAGTGTGACAATAGTTAATATTTATTTTTTTTTTATTCCTCAAGATATACCAAAAAATGTTTGTGTGCAATTCCACATTAATTTTTTAAAACGAAATTTAATTTTCAGCAAAATGTTTGGGATTTGATTTTAATTAAGTTGAATTAGTCAGTTTTTAAGTTCCTAATTTGCATTAAATTACAAATCAGGGGTAAATGAATTTCATAAAATGTTTAAATTTAGTAAATATTTAAATATTAATATTTATGTTTGACAATGAATTTGATTTTTAATTCAGGATCTGCAAAAAAAAATAATTTTGTGTGTTAATGTAGCAGGGTCTTTATTGTTATTAATTAGTTTGCCAATACTTGATTTGGTTTTTTATCGAATCTGAAGAAATGTTTATTTTTTGTTGCAATTGCTTCTTGATGCCACATCATGCACCTGAAATACACAACAATATCAAAGTATTGTCACATCTAATATGTAAATATTGCCAATTAAAATACTAGTCCAATATTGTATGATTTGAGCCCCACCAAATTTGCCAACAGAAACATTTATGGTGTTAATATACTGTGAAATTAGTCCAAAAATAATATATTAAAAAGTCTACCAAAATCAACCTAGTGGAACATGAGAAAATAAGGGGCAACGTTTGTACAGGGGTAAAACTTAGAATTGTTCGAATTGATTTAAATGAATGTTTTTTTTCCAATTTATTGGGCTAAACTCCTAAGGTTTAAAAAAAAAGTATAGTTTGCCCTATCTACGCTTTTATAGTTTTAGTGCACTAAGGCTCATAACAGTTCAAGGTCATTCTGGGGTAAAATTCAATTTATTTATTTTGATATATCCACAACAAGCGCAAATATTTGAAAACCTCGGTTTGTGTGAGTACCATCAGTGGACCTTTCCTGATTGTTTTTTACAATCTTTGTCAAGCATTTAGCAATGAAAATAGAAAAGTAGTACCAGATTTAGAGTATGCCATCAGTCGATGGGTAGGGGTGTCATTGCCACTTGAGTAATAATAATATGTACATTTTGTAAATATTATGTAGTCTGGCTCTAAACTATGTTAATAAAAACTAGTAATTTCCATCATTTAGAGCTAAATCATGATATACCTAGCTTTTTAGTACAAATTTTGGATTTTACTGTCTGTCTGTGGAAATGAGCATATTTGCCGATTGGCAACTGTAATGCCGTTTTTAGAAGCCATACTAGGGAATTGGTATTTTGTTTTCTATCAATGGAAAGAATAGGACTAAACCAGTTGTCTCAAAATAATAAGCATCATGCTTTATAACGAATTCCAACAACCCATCCCTTGTATCGTGTTAAAAAAAAATTTGGATACAGCCAGGGTTAAAAACAACTATTTAAGTCTGTTTTTTACAGCTGTTTAAAGGCCCTGTCAGTGGCCCAAGAGTACATTCTATGGTAGATTGTTTCAAATATTTGTGTCACAGTATGGCTGTCTAAAGCTATGTTTTATAATACAATACATACCTACATTACATACCTACATACATACAGCATACAACAACATACAACATACATACATACTACTACATAATACCATACATACAAATACATACATACAATACATACCTACATACATACATACATACATCATACATACTACATACATACCTACATACATAACATACATACACCTACATACCTACATACATACCTACATACTTACATACATACATACAATCATACTACAAATACTAGACACACACACACACACACACACACAGCCTTACAAGCCGGTGGACAACACAAATCTTCATTCAAACTGAACACAAGAAAAACTCCTTCTACAAGTCGTGAACACAGTCGTAGAGTACCTCTCATACCCGACTTGTAGAAAAGCATTTCTTAGTAAATCAGGTCTTGGACACTGTGACACC
>JAMKCH010008624.1:0-29326 GCA_023653785.1 Ophioderma brevispina
AATATTACTTTAGAGGGTCAAGTTGGTATGATAACCTCATAAAATTATTTTCGTGGTTACTTGAGCAAAACGGGTTATAGGGTTATAATTTGTAGCATAAACATTGATTTACAAGCTGTTAGCTATCAAACCTTACTCGAAACAGCCTAATGGTCCCATGATGGTCCACTATTCATAAGGGACGGACATCTCGCGTATATATTCAAAAGCAAGGACACAATAGGGTATAGGCATATTTAGTTTTGCGTCTTCATTAGATAACATGCCTAATATTGTGGGTGCAAATACCATGCACAAGAGAGTATTCATGTAGAACAGTCTTTATGCATTTGAACCTTTTTTTTAGCAAATTAACACCTCACAATAATATGTTTACTTTCTTTACAATGCCAATGAAGGTCGATACGCTAGGTGTAGTAATTATAAAAGAGAACTTTCTCTCAATACCCTTCAAATCTGCCAGTGCCTTTAATAATAACTATGTCGTGGACGTGTCACCCTAGCTAGGCTTACAGTACAGAGACAACACTTACTATTCCTCACTTAATGTTACAGGAAAAATAAACAATACATTTATATAGATTTTCAACCAATTAGGACATGCTGTACTAATTATCACTTCCTATCTGACATACTTTCAAACTTGGGGAAGGGGGATCATGCAACTTGGAAAGTAACGGTGAGTTAATGCTCAACCAAAGAGTTCTATATAGATAGAGAGGCGTTACGTAATCTTTAGAAATCACCGTCTCGCTGTTTTGCCGACCAACAAGGAAAAAAACCTGGAGTTACAACAATAGAAAGCAATGGCTGCCTCCGCTTCTTCCCACATTACTGTGGGTGCCGCTTTGAATACACTAATTAGTAGTGATACAAATTAATGTATGGGTTTTGTTGGAGGTGGCCAGGTGTAATATAGTGTACCTGGATCATTGTGCTAGATACTCGTTTTTCTAATATTGGCAATGCGCGATTAGGTGAAAAGATGTATTCATTGAGGCGGTTTATTAAATCAAGACGATGATGTGTCATTCATTCGTTGTGTGGCCATGGGTAGGACAAAATTTAACCACCCAATAGCACCAAACATCCAAACAAACTGATATGTTGGCGGATTGTGTATCGAATTGAATTATGTGTGTATACAAGCCACCCAAACTGATAATTATTCCGTGACCCATAGTCAAAATGTCAGCGCCCAGCACGGACGACTGGTTTTAATGCGTTTCACCCCCTTGGTGTAAGCACACTTGTGGTATGAAAACACTCCGGTACAATTGGAAGGTATTGACATGTTATAAAAGCTTGGACCTTACAACAAACACTGGTTTGTAACTCCAGTAACCCATATCTGGGCCATGTTTTGGTCATTGTATGTATTGCCCTGCCTCAACTAAAAAAATATTTGTAGTAAAAAAATTCTTCCCTTGAGAATGACTTTGTTTGGGTTTTCTTGAAAAAAGTGTTTGCTGTAATAATGTACACTTTTGAGGATTTCTAGCAAAATTCAATGGCTAAGTAGGTAATTTCTATGTTGTGTCTGATAAGGAAAATATTCCCTATTGATTTATGTACAAAAATTTAAAAAGTCCAGTTATTCAACCTAAAACAGGTAAAAAAGCTTTCCTGATTTGGTTTCCGCATACCAAAAGGCCTAAGAATCACTCGTTTTGAAAAAAAAGATGGTCGTTGCCCACCCCTAGTACAGGTTTAACACACAAACAAGAACATTTGAAAAATTTGGATCCCTGTATTAAACCTTACCTTCATAATTCATAAGTTTGGCAAAACGATTTTTGAATCAGGCACCTCAAACTACTCTTTAAGAACTGTTTTGCAACTTTTAAAACCCAATGTCGACACGATTTTAAGAAGAACAAAGGTATTTTATTCTCAGAATCACCCATCTCCCTTTTGAGAAATGATAAATGTTTGACTAATTAAAAAATATTATATTAAAAATCCACGGTGCTGGGTTGTTTTCCAAGAATAACGTAAAAATGGCAAACGTCACCGACTTCCACCTTCCTAGAGGGTCATCAATGTTATGGATTGCAGTATTGTATTATTCATCATTTCAGTGTGGTGTGCCAGGAAATGCTCTTCATTCGTATCTTACACACAAGAAAATTCAAAAGCAGCACTCATCTTCTCATCCTTGCTCTTGCTGTGGTTGACATCATCGTCTGTTTGTTCAGACCGCTTATGTTATACTTCAGGTACTTTGACAAAGAAACCAGTGCGTTGCAACATCTCCTAGGGATCTTTGAGTTTATTGCGGTAGGCTGGTCTGCTTATTTAACAGCTGTAATAGCTTTTGATCGCTATGATGCTGCCTGCCATCCACATGAAAGGATTATGACACCAAGAAAAGCTAAATTGCTGTTGACCTTCGGGTTGTTGTTCTCTGTAGCCATAAATTCTTTCTACATTGTCGAGCGGTTTGTTGATAACGTCAACGTGTATATTTCTTCTATCAAGAATTTTATTGGAATAGGTCTGTACATATTGTGCCTAATACTTACGACATTTTTTTATTCGTGTGTGTATCAAGTAGTTAAAAGACAAACAAGTGCAAAAACAAAATGGAACAGAGCTGTTTTGAACGTAAATTGCGTCCGAACTTTACAAAACGCAGCAGTTACAGATACCCCAGCGCATTCTCAGTCGCCCGTTAGAAATAGTAGTCAAAATGACTTATTGAAGGATGGAGCAAACGAAAATGCGAACAATACTAATTATTTACAGGTGCCAGTGGCTTCAGGTCTTATTCAAATGTCAGACAGGTCCAAATCTAACGAGACTCTTTCAACTCCTGAAATAAGTGATAATAGTCAAATCAGCTTAACAACAAAGACCAAATCTACCCCTCCTGGGTTTCCATTTAGTGCTAACAAGATAGGCTCATCGGAACAGCAGCATTCAGATAATATTGCAGCTAATTCCTCACCTGCTAGATCTAAAGATTACACTCCTTTGTCTTCGCCAGATATTTCGGTGTCGACAAATCCACTTGCAACTATCAAATTTAGCGCGGGCAATGCGCATGACCGTCGTTTTCACAGTAAAGTAACCCGTATGTTATTGATAGCAGCCATTGTGTTCTTTGTCACGTGGTTACCGTTCTTCCTGTTAAGCATAACCACTGTGATTATAAACTTTACAGATTCGGAGAGAGTTTCATTGATCTTTCAAAAGACTATAACAGCATTTGAGACGATGTACATTAACAGCATGGTGAACCCATGGATCTACAGCATTGCTAATGAAAAGTTTAGACAGGAGTGTAAAAGAACCGTAAAAGATTTGTTTAGAAATAAATACCGTAAACGTAAAAGCAGGTGTTGCTCTCGATGATACCGGTGTAGAGGTAATTATAGTCCGCCGGAATCATAGTCCGCCTACAACGGTAAAGAATAGGGCACTCGATTCAGTTGACGCTTAACGCAACATATTTTCACGCTTTATTCCGTTATCGTCTGCTTCACACCGGTTTACTCGATCACCTAGTTAGCTAGCAAGAGGATATTTTGTATAGAATGAAATTGCAACAAATTGAAGTGGATACCATGTAAAAGATTACGGTTTTTTAAAGACATTTTATATTAGTTTCTACTCTAAAAGGTAACCAATAAAGGTAAATTCCCTTTAATTTGTTATTTTTACCGACTAATAATGCCAACGTTAAACTGTAAACTTAACATTTACCGGGGATTTTACCGTTTTATACGGTAAATTCCACATATGAGGACCTTTAGGGTATTTTACCATGTACTTTTAGGATCTTACTATAATTCAATTAAATACTATGAGATGGTGGAATTCTAAAAGTACAAATACCCAACCAAACTGGAAATTGCCAATCAAATCGATTTTTCTTTTAAAGGGATAAGCAGCGATTTTCTGATCAGAAACATTTTGGTATTTTGTATTTGGCTTGGATGTTACTAACACAAACCTGAGAGTGGGTGGCCTGACATCCGTGTATAAAGACAAGGCATGATTTTTATCTGATTCTGCAATTTCTATGTGGGCGTATCAAAATTACGACTTGAGGTCAAAAAGGCTTTCCTGTGAATATCCCAGATATATAAGCGTAATTACCGAATACTGTGCACCAGGACCTGTACAGTTTGACCTCAAACACAAACATTGTTGATTCTCTGTTATTCTGTAGTGGTGTAAACCACAATCAGTGTTAGTGTAGATTTTGAGACGCCATTGAGGGAGACGTATGACAAAGGGACATTTCGCCGATAAGAAATGAAGGCGGCCCTGTCTATTAAATATAATAGGTATAGTTCATCATCATTTGACTTGGGTTTACAATACTTATATGTATGGCAAGGTGTTTTTTTATCCTCAAAATTACATTGTATCAAGAAAAAAAAAACTAGAAAAATCTGAAAAACTCAGGGCATGTCTCTGGAAAAAGCAAGTCAAGAGCATGCCTCCATTGCAACGACCAGCTATGATTTAATGAAGAAACATAAAAACAGGAAGATGTTGCATAGCTGCCCTTTGTTATGGAGCTTGTAATGATGCTTAGATAGACCTTTTGTCATTCATAAGTACAAAGAGGCTACACGGGGCACAGTCATAGTTCTTTACATATATGTATATATATTAGATAATTATATAGTTTTTCCACGCCAAATGCCCATGGTATCAGAGCAATTGAAATTTTTGGTATTCAATGCAATAGGAAGTTCCAATGTCAAAACAATAGAAGACAACGAATGTCCACTTGAAAAGATGAAAATCACAACAGGTAAACAAATGTCAATAGTAGTCGTGTCCACACGTTGGACTTAAGTAACTTATTACCGGTTCTAACTCTGGTCGTTATAAACGTCGGACTTAAATTGGCCGTGTGGACGCGCCACTGATCGGATCTAAATTTTCGATTAGTATCGACTTAAATTGGTGTGTGGACGCGCATTAACGGTATTAGCGCTACCGAAATAACTTAAAAGAGACACGGGCACATTTGAAAAATAGTGCGCCCTCCTCACGTTTTTCAAATCGGATATTTTTGCATGGTTGTTAAGGCTTTATATACAAAAGCCTCAACGAAGATGAAGACCAAATCAGCTTCCTTATGGGAACAAACAGAACGATTTTAAATTAACGTCGCCGGCGACGTTAAATTCAGCAGACGACCGAAAATGGCGTTTAACACAAAAAACGCATGCCGTATGCATGTCCACGCTATACACACTGTTTGATCGGTCTAGAACCTTTGTGGTTTAATATCAGTGAGTACGAGTCACAAATATTCATGTAATATATACACATTTGTTGATAAAGTTATGGAAAACTTAAAAGGCCTCAAATTACCTGGATGTTTTATTCCTCATATCAATGTCCCTATCTGTTTTTGGGTATGTATTTTATGTGTAAAAATAGATCTTGTCTTCCATTGGGTCCTAGATTATCTTTGAGAGCAAATTGAAAAGAAATTTCATATTTTGTGAAAATGTGGCCAGGCCGCTTTAAGTCCGAAAGCTTATTACCGGTACTAGCGGACCGTAAGTGGTCCATGGCAAATGGCATCGAGTTAAAACTCACCCAAGAAGGTTATAGAATATGATTAAAATTGAAAGAAACATGTGAAAACATCGTTACTTATCGAAAATCTGTTTTATTCAGCACAGGAACCTAAACACCATTGAAAAACTCTCACAATGACAATTTAAATGGTAATTAATGGCAATCAATTTATTTGGTGAAAATTAAACTCCTGTGACAACATTGTGGTGAAGATATATTTAATTGTTCATTCAACGTAAGTGGCAGGTCAATTCAAAGTGAGATAGCTCAGGTGTTTTTTTTTCTAATTTCTGACCTGCTAAGAATAAAACCACTTTGTACTTCTTTTGTCATCATGGAACAATGTTCATCAAAATTCTAACGGACCGTGAATATTTCTTAGCAGGTCCTTTCACCCAGGTAATTCAAATGTTACATAGGCAATTCAAATGTCATTTGGCAGTGAAATAGTGTAAGAAGTTTAAGAAAATAATGGTTTGCCTCAAAATAATTGCAACAGAAACATGTTGGGGGTTGTTATACTTATAAAAATATGAGAAAATAATAATATTGTAATCAAAAGTCTAGAAGTGTAAGCACGGCGAACTTGTATTTGCAAGGATGATTACCCATTGAAGCCTGATTATAAATTTAATGAAAGCGACTTTTGAGAAATTTATGTAAGGTAGAATTTTTTGAAAAACCACGAAAAGGTAAAATTGATCAGTCGCCTTTACCAATGCGGAATGTTTCCAATCATCCGTTTCTCATTTAAAACTATAAGAGGGAGTTCTGCATTCTTAATTCCGGCGATGTCCTTTCATCAAATACTGGCTGCTTTCCATCAGGGGCGTAAACGGGTAACTAGACCTCTAGTCAAGTGTGGGCAAGGGACTGAAGATATCTCCCTGCAGTGGACGGGAAAAGATTAAGTTCCCCTGAATCAGTGGCGATCCAGGATTTTGGAAACAATAATGGAGGATTTGGGAAACGTTTAATGTACTAGATTCGCTCGCCGGCTGACTCATTTCTTTGAAAGTCGCAAAATGAGACGGTATCAGCCTCTGCATGCTGTTACACGTCGCCCCTCCCGAGTAACGCCACTGCTTTCCGTGCTTTACTTCAGAAAAGACGAAAATGCCACCGTTAGTTCCGATAGAACGTCCACACGTACTTTACTAGTACCGGTCATAACTTTATGACCGGACTTAACCCTGCTCTTCTTCGGCATTATATATATAAGTCGTCGGATTTAAGCCTAGTTAGGTCCGATAGAGTTAAACCCGATGCGCGTTCACACTGCAAATTTATATCCGACACTAAAACCGACCAATTTAGGTCCGTTAACATGGTTAATAATTGACGTATGTCCGACCGCATGTGGAGACCATTACAATAGGGTACAATAGGCGTGAGGGGGATTAGCGGATTTTTAAAAATTCCATCGGACATAGTTAATACCGGTAATAACTACACGTGTGGACGCAGCTAGTGAAGACAAATGTCCACACAATGGAAATCGTTATGTAATCCTGTGCTCATCAGTCCTTTCACCCAGGTAATTCAAATGTTACATAGGCAATTCAAATGTCATTTGGCAGTGAAATAGTGTGAGAAGTTTAAAGAAAATAATGGTTTGACCTCAAAATAATTGCAACAGAAACAATTTTGGTGTTGTTATACTTATAAATAATGAGAAAATAATAATATTGTAATCAAAAGTCTAGAAGTGTAAGTCTACGTATCATTGTTTACCTAACGGCCGAGTAAGGAATGTATCTTCGGAGTTGTAAGTTGTTATTTGACAGTCGATAAAACGGCGTATTTTAAAGTACTGTGCCATTAAAGCTGCTGAATTCTGCCCGTGAAATCCGTGTTTCCAGAAGGTTGACATTACTGAATGTCGAATATTTGGATTAGAGCACCCTGTTCCACGGAACAATGTCAACCCTGTGCATATCCTTGGAATAGCCAGAATCTTCTCGTCATTAAATCAACAATTTTGCAATTTCATTAGTGAAACCTTTATGAACTGTTAATAATATGGCTGTTTTGAATGTTCTTTTCTATCCATGTGGCGGTTGACTATACCAGTCCGTACTAAAACCCACATCACCACCATGAAACTCTAGCTTGCAAGTCTCTATTAGACTTATGTTATGTTTATAATTCAACCTGCAAATGAACCCAAGTACAAGCAAACCAGTGTGTTAGTACAATAACAGCACCAGCAACTTACCCGATGGACTTGTGTGAATGTGGGGATGTCCATCCACATCCTGGCCCAAATGAACCCCATAGATGATAATCCCTCGTCACCTTTTTACTGAAATTAAACAACTACAGGACTTCGGTTTATTTTCCAAAATATTTGTTCACTATATGCCAACTTAATGAACTTCGACTGATTGTGCAAGAAAATGCAAAACTCTCATGTTATTGCACTCATCATTGAAACCAATTAAACGGGATATCTTCTGCGACCCTGAATTGGGCATCTCTGTCTACGATCTTTATTGAGGGACAGAACCGCTGGTGTAGGCGTTGCAGTAATATATACGACTGAATAAATTATATTGTTTTTGAGCCCCACACTCCCCTACACCTCAGAAACATTGTGTGGTTTAAATTATGTATCCCTAATACAATGCCAATTGTTGATTGGAGCAGTCTACAGATCGCAGATTGAAAAAGACTTCCTGCAAACCTTGAATTACCTTACACCGTATATTTTCCAATATAAATCATGGAAGAAGAGATCGCCTGTGAAATAATCTGTGTGGGTGACTGCAACTATTATGCTTTGAAGAAAACAGTAAAGATGGAGAAGACATTGATCAAACAATGACTATGTTTCATATGCAACAATTAATAACAAACCACTTCTTAATCACCCCCCAACTTCAGACTTGCTTTAGATCATGTATGGACAACAATCCTGATAGATAAGTATTCTCAAACAGGGGTACTATCATGTTACCCTCGTGACCATCACTTTTTAATTTATCTGCCGCACACTCGTCAGTTAAGTTAAAAGTAAAGTCACCTTTATTGAAGTAGATCTTACAAGAAATTTACCAGCACGAGTTTGCCACTGATTTGGCAATGAGGACTGGTCTTCTGTTTTGGAATCACAAATTCATCTGAAGCGGCTGGGATTTATTTTTCGGTTATTGCTTTCCTATTTGTGATAACATCCCCGATAAAAGAAGTAAACTAAGAGTCACCAGCTAAAACACCCAAGTGGATTAATGAGGAGTACCATAAGCTGCGTCGTGATTGTCAAAATGACCCGGGCCAAAAGCTGAGAAGAGCAAGCCCCTGGAGACGGGGGCCGAAGCAGAGCCTAGAACCGACTCATTATTAGCTGATAACTTAAGAGGACAAGATATAATAACAGAATAAGGGACTTCCAAAAATGATCCACGTGGGCTCGTGGAGAACTTAAAACTTTACACCAGAAAAAAACATACCACAATTCTTCTCTTGAAACGGAGATGGGTCCGGAAATACTAAGCGATACTGAGATGCGAATGCCATCATAGTTTTTGCGACTATGGTCAAAAATTGCATTCCATTGAAGGTTTCGGTAAGAAACATGAAACTAACAATATTCCGAAAATTTTCCCCACCGGTTGGGTTTGTGAATAATCCCAAGTTTTCATTTTCAAATGTTCCTGTAATCAGTTTAACAAACAAATGAAAGATATTAGATATTTAACAAAGCTACTGGGCTTGATTCTATAGTTCTCGTTTGTTAAAAGCTGGTGCCGGACCCCTCTCAACACCTTTGACACCATATTCAATTTAAGTTTAAAACTGGTATTGTCCCACAAAATGGGAAATAAGAAGTCACGCGCCACTGTCAAGGTGGTTCGGCGTATTTTTCAGTTGGTAACTACCGCCCCATCTCCGTAATACCTGTGGTAATGAAATGACTGGAAAGGATTGTCAATGATCAATTTCACATGATTATCTCACGTGTCATAAAATGTTTTCGAGTGACAATCAGTCTTCAAGACCAAAACATTCAACTCTGTCAACCCTTCTTGAGGTATCCGACTACATCTTGAAAAACATGGATGCTGGTAACCTGGTTGGTGCAGTGTGTTTTGACCTCAGAAGGCATTGACCACGTTTGCCATCCTATTCTTTTAAGAAGTTACAAGGGTTGTGGGGGGTGGAGGGTCTGGAGCTTGATTGGTTCAACTCTTTCTTATCAAAAGAGTAAACGTTACCACGAGTGAGTACAGCCAACTTCTGATATGGCCCGTGTCCACTTTGGCGTACCACAGGGGTTCAATTCTATGCCCTCTTCTTTTCACACTGTATATAACTAGTCGCCAACTAATGTGTCAAACTGCAAAAGTCCTCTTTATGCAGATGACACTGCCCTTTTTTTTTACGCGGTAAAAACATCTGATTATATTTGGCCAGAAACTTACTTCAGACATGGACAGCCATTGCAGTGTGGATGGAAAGAGCTGGGCTTAACCCTAAATACTTCTAAAACAAAGCTATGCTTTTGGTCTCATTTTAAACTTAATCATGCCACCCCTCTTATGTCATCATTAAAGATCACCTATTAAACGTGCCCACGTTTAATATTTGGGTTTGCATTTGATCAAATACCCCATACCCACGTGGAGTACCATATTGATCATGTTATCCAAGATCTGCTGGCAAATACATTGTTGTATTTTAAATTAGAATTTTTGAAAGTATCTGTCAAGAAAAGCCTCTCATTCGGCATACTTCACTTTTGCTCCCAATGATTGATTATTGCGACATCGTATGGGGTAACTGTAGTAAGTATTTACAAGATGGAATTGAGCGATTACAACTAAAATCAGCCCGGCAATACTTAGAGTGCCAGTAAGAACAAATTCTGAGCATCTTCGTCAAAAATGGTTTGGATACCATGCCGAAGCGTAGGAATCATCATCTAAATTTGTTTGTTTATAATCTGTCAGGGCTGTCACCTTCCAGGCTTATGTAATTACTTCACACTTGTTTCAGACTCCCACAATATATGCACTCGCTCCAGTACTAAGGGAAAAATGCAACCATTAAACCATTTCGGGAATATGGAACGCTCTTTTTCAATATAGGGAGCCCTTGCTTGGAATAAGGTTCAACATTCTCCCATGCCACTCAGTGCCATTACGCTCACTCGCGTTTACAGGCTGTGCATAGGATTTTGGTCAGTTTGTCTAAAATACTTATAGTATTTTAAGGGTCAAAACATTATGTAGTTTTTGAATCGTAAAATAAGGGGGGGGGGGGGTGGGGGGGGGGGGATGATATTTCCTTCCTTTTTACTTCAAAATGTATTTTTGAAAACATCTTGCAGTCAATGGTTTATTGTTTATGTATTAATCTTTACTTAGGAGTGTGTAATACAAGACCCTTGTATTTTAAAATATAATTTTGGATATCAGAAATAATGAAATCTGAAATTTAAACAAATAGTATATTATGCTTTTAGTTTAAGGATAATTTATATTTGTAACTAGTATGTATTGAGGCTACTGATACGGATTATGCTACATAATTTTATAAAGGTTTTCAAATTTTGGATATGTTAATGTTACTTTTTGACTTGTGTGCCCTTTTGTCAGTTACAACAACACTGTGTAAATGGTATTTTATTGAACTTGTTGTTTGAATCTTTCCGTAATTTTAAAATTTCCTCTGTGCAATAGGTACAATTTGTATAAGTTAAGTTTGTTTTTTAATTTCTTAGTGTATTTTGATGTTGTATTTTTAGACTGGGCCAATGGAAGACGGAGGAATAATTGAATTTTTCCTCCCTCTGATATGGACCCATATAAATAAAAATAACCAACAAACAAACACGCACGTCGACTGTGTTTGCAAGGATGCCTTTCCCCCTTGAAGCCTGTATTAATTTAATGAAAGCGACTTTTGAGAATTTATCACAGGGGTTAAAACCCGGACATTTGTTTCATAGCCTCCATATTGGATTTCTAAATGATACAATAAAGTTTACGCTTTTAAACCAAAGGACCATTTTGTCTTCAATGTGTAACACTTAATAAAATGTATACAATTATCTTTCAAATAAGACATGATAATTGATGGCTTAACTTATTTATCATTTTCGACAATATTGTTAAGCGTATTACAGGCACAGATCATAGCCGCCATATTGGATTTCCAGCAGAATTTCCCTCAATTCCTTAGTTTTGCTGCTTTTTCCAACCAAGGGGCAAATTTTCTTCAATTCCAAAATTTCCAAGTAATCATACACAAATTATTTTACAATTAAGTACATCATTGCAGGGATTCGAATTACTTATCGTTTTCTGTCAATAATGATATAAGTGGATGAACAGTCTATGTACACCAACGGCTGTGTTATGTAAGGTGGAATTTTTTGAAAACCACGAAAAGGTACAAAAATTTGATCATGTCGCCTTTACAAATGCGGAATGGTTTCAAATTCATCCGTTCTCATGAAAACTATAGAGTGCGTCCTTCCTTCAATCCTTATCCGCCAATGTCCTTTCCTCAATACTCATTTTGGCGTGGCGCGGAGCGTTCCGCGCTACTACCCGCCCTAGTCTGCTTGAATTTTGACCTACTTTGCAAATATCAGTGTTGCCAAAATATTCGTCCGTTTATATCCTCTAAAATCACATGTGTGATAGCAAATGATGATGTCAATTTTAACGTATTATGGATCTGTCCTCAATAAAATAGGCCCTCGCGACAAACCTGAACGTAGATACCAAAAATATATTATTTTCAAAAGACTAGAAATACGAAGCGATCACCCTTCCACCTTGCTTACCGTCGTGATCGGCCCACACTAACAGACCACACGGCCACACTACAATTAAACAAAATGAATATAGAGGCGTAATGTACTCCCTCGCTGGCGACAAGGGAACGCGGCCAAGAAATCCCCAAATTTAGACATCGCCATTGGGTTACACGTAAACACGAATATTGACGAAAAAATTATGAAATTAGTATATGTTTGTCAAGGAATATTCTTTTATTTGTATGAAATAACAGATGAGGACGTGCTCTTTGTAGCCTCTAGAATCTCATTTTGATAGTTTTAACCCATGATATACACTCAATAATTGGAAATACGAGGGGTATAGCGAATTGCAGAAATGTGTTTTTCTATCGGTTTGCTGGTACTTTCCTTACTCCCCGTTAATGAGTATATTGAATCACGGATGTTGTACACATGCTTACAACCGCGCTCAGCTCTCGCAGTTTGGAGAGACTATAATAAAAAATTCCTTCTTTGAAAGGAAAGGCGAGTCAAAGAGGACTATCCGTAAAAATGGTTTGCGAAGAGTAAATTAAGAATGATTCGTATACCATTCAGGGCAATTTGAAAATGCTACCCTTATTACATTTCTTTTTATTGACATACGTTTCGATCTTTGTTTTAAATTAAAATCGTTTTTAATTTTAAAACTAAGTACAATTTGAATTAAAGTCATTATCAGTGATATCCAATACAGAACATCGAAAAAAAATAATAAAATCCAGATTTGGATGTTCGTACAAGTGGTAGTTATCTAATATACCTCACAAGTTATTGGACCAAAAGCAACCCTAAGAAGACAACATCAGATATCTAGTGTCATTACTCTCCGTACGACACTTACTAAACAACACGTAATTCAGTGGCATTTCATTCTGTGGACACTGTTGTGTTCTCCCCCCTTCCTTTTCTATCAGTTTCGGTTTAGAAAAAATAACTTTAATATTTAAAAATTTAATATGTCTACTCTGTCGGGTGATACTGATCGTGGTCTTGACTATTTTAAGTATAAATGGGAAATATTCCATATGTACCCGCCTTTAAAATCCTACATGAAACTTAATTTTTATAATGGCCTTGAACTAACAAACAACCTTAACCCTGAGGCCAAAAATAAAATTTGTTACATGTGAACTTTAAAGGGCGGTACATATTGAACTCTTGCCACAAAGGGCCATGATTTATATAAGATATTATCTATTCTCTCCGACCCTCCGAAGATCTGAGTGTTTTTTGTGACATATAACTGTATAGCATTAAGTATAAACATATTCTATCTTTTCATTGGAAATTCTATTTTGCACGCCCTTTCCTTTTTAACGGATTTTAATTTTCACTATTTTGGTGTTTTCCGGTTCTAGCATTACATGCCATGGTCCGATCGCGATAGCCCTCGTCCCCCCGAAACCCCCTATTTTACCGGAAGTATTCAAAATTTTGGTAATTGAAGAAAGCTCCTATTTTTCTCATTGATCCTGTGAAATCTGGATCTAAATGATGCTTGGTTGGAAGTTATGAGCAAAAATGTCCACATTTTGGTTGACAAATATTAATTTTCCACATTACTCTATGGGGCTTAAAAATCACTTTATAGCTCTCACCTCAAAACGGATTGAATATCGGTGCTAAACTCGACAGATGGGGTTTTGAGTAAAGGCATTCTATCATGATGAAAACTTTACATACTTAAAGGACCCCAAATAAATGGGGGCAAAAAAAATTGACATATTAAAGGACCCTTACTGAATCACTTCCACGAGTTGGAAAACCTTTGTGATGTTTTACATTCTGTACAAACAGTAAAAACAGGAAAGGTTGCGCGGGGGAGGTGGCCAGTTTGTGGCAATTTCGGAACAGAAAAGCAAGGTGTTCACATCTCTGACAGAATATACAGTGGTAAATCTAGCATGTTTTGCGACACAATTTCAACAAGACATTCAGACCGGGATTCAGGCTTGTACTTTAGGTCCTTGTAGTAAGATCTTGATCTGGCACATGGAAAGATGGATTGCCCGGGATTAGCACATATACAATAGCAATATGTCTGTGAGCTGATGACACAACATGCTTTTTTCAAACAAGTATTTGGTAAATCTGGCAGTAATTCAGCATCCTTTGTTCCAGAAATTAATTGCCACAAACTGCCACCTGCCCCCCTGGATAGGGGTGCTAAAGTTGTATTTGTGTCATAACACGCTTTGAATTCACCATAAATATTGTTCTAATTAGTATATTTACTGACCTGCGTAAGCAACAATCTGCCCGACAGTTTGCTGTGCCGTCGTTGTTTGTCAAATTGATGATATTTGTCAAAACTTCCATCATTGTGTTTCTTAGGATCGTAAGGATCAGAAAGTTAAAGTTTGCCCTATTTGGGGATGGATCATTCATGGTTTATTAGCGAAAAAGGCCAAAGGTCAATATTTTGATCTACGGGGGTCAAAAATGCAAAATACACGCATTAGATGAAAAGGGTCTCAAATTGATCTTTCATTCATTCAATCTTCAATTCACTTTTCAAAATTCATCTTCACCAATCCATTCAGATTCAGAATTAGTTTTTTGCCCTATCCAGGATTACTTCTTCTATTCTTACCATGGTAAAACGCCTTGATTTGGTCTGGCTCAATAGAATTCAATGGAAACGATTTATATTTGAGTGTTACTTACCATGGTAACGAGAGCTCTTAGGGCAACTATTCTTAATATGAACGGTTTTGGGTCCAAGGATCATTTTGAATCATTTCCATTATAAACCATGGCATTTTTGCATTTTGCGAAAACCAGGAAACACACAAGAGAGGCTACACCGGCCGGAAGGAGAGCCAATGGCGAGCGCCAAACATAGGAAAGGGGTGGGCGGTGGGATTCAGGGGGAAAAATTATGAATAGGGAAAGCATTGTATATCTAAAGAAAAGTAAACGTGTGTATCAACATAATAGAGGGGGGGCTGTAGGATGAAAAGATTGGTGGTGGATTTTGGTATGGGGGATGTATTGTGAGACAGATGATGGGCGAGGGTATACAAGCGGGTCACACCTTTGACCTTGTTTGCGATAACTCCGAACGATCCATCCCCGAAAGGGCAAAATCATACCAAACCCTAAGCCTTACGACAAAGGACACAATGAGAGTTTTTAGCATAATATCATCATTTGACAAACAACCGACGGCACAGCAACTGTCTGGCATTGCTGATTACGCAGGTCAGTAAATATAATTAATTAGAACAATATTTATGGTGAAATTCAAAGCGTGTTATGACGATAATAAATTAAACTCAACCGATCTACTATACAGCGGCATGCAGTGACCTCTGTTTTGCCTGCGAGCAGCTACTTCCGGGTCACGTGACCGACTCAGAACGTAAACATGTTAACTGGTCTATAAAACACTGACAACCGCCCCTAACTATTTTAATGTTTGCATGTGTTCCAATGTTACAGGCCTGTTTGACCTTCAACGGCACACTTTGGTGGGCCTGGGCTACGTCATCTAAAGTCAAAATGGATTCACTCATGAATGAACACCGAATTAATACTTTCACGCAGAGGCATGGGTGGGAGACCTTGAAAATATGACAGATTTACGTGTAAACGCGTGCTGTCCTTCACCTTCCAAGGCTTCGTTCCATTGAAAGGTACAGCGACAGAGATTTCAGACGCATCTTATTTTTCGTCAATGTAGTGGTTTAATAATAAGGTGGACGCTTTGAAGAAAGCTTGCCTTTATATGCTACTGAAATGTCTTAAAAAAAAATGAAACAAAGGAGATTTTGATGTGCTATATATTTATACAAACCTGTAGGCTCAATTTCCTATTTACGCCAATAGGACAATATTAAAATTCACACCCTTTTTGTAATCAAATAATAATTTCTCGATTTGAGCCTATCGGATGGAGATACTTTTGATAGGTGGCTTTACAATCATTGCAAAAATTCGGATTTTTCACATCTTTTTAGGGACAACCGTTATGTGAACTTTCTCGTTGAACCTTTAATACCATCATTGGGTCAGGAACAATATTCAACTGGTTGACTGGACCACACCTTCAAATTGTTGAATAAAGGACCAAGAAAAAAGTATAGCTTTTTTGCAATCTCAGGGGTTATGGTTCTTTAGTTGTATCATTCAAGACAGGTCAAAAACCAGTTTAAATAAAATTACCTAAGAATTGTACATGGTCAAAATAAACAAATCACCGGTTTTTCAAACGGGGGCGTCAAACTGCTTTTCTAAGCAAGGGATTAATAGTTCGTTAATCTATTTAGACCGTGCAACGTTTACATCTTTATAAGGATGTGGTGAAAGGGTCAACGGCCATTATTGGTCTCGTGATCTCGTCCGGTAGAACCATGGCCGAACATGGCTGGAAATAATTATGATTTATTTGTGTAGCTGAAAATATCCTCATTGAGAATCTGCAGGGCGCACACCTGGGATCGTTTTGAGAAATTCACGATGCCAACCAACCACTTCACAATACAATTAAGTCCCTCCTAAAATACCCCTTGTATTTCTTTAGAGACCGGGGATAGTTCCAGAAAGAAAGCGCCCCACGGTTTTGTTCGAACCCATTTTTTGCATATTTGAATGCTTACCAATCACATCTGAAGTGAATAAGCCAATAGCCGTCTTTATGTAATAGCATGATGAGTGATTTCTGTCGTGCATTACAGAAATCAAAGCATGTTTCCCATGGGGACATTATAGAGCAGGCAGTTCAAAACAAGGTTTGCATTTTCTTTTGTACTTGTTTGACGTCCAATATTACCCTTCGTCCACCTGGGTTTACAACTTGGATTCACCAGTCAGTTACTTGAGCTTTGAGTTCCCAGCGACTCGGGCTTGACGCGAAGCCGGAGAAAGCCTGGGTGAACTAACGGGGACTTATGGGTATTGGCCTGATACCTTGATTAATTAGCCAGCGTTATTTTTACTTTTACTGATAGCTTGGAATTCCAGCGACTATATAGAGCTTGGATGTGAATGGGGCTTGGAGAAGTCTGGTGACCAGGCCTGGTGGCGCTCCGTAAATGTCTTGTTTTCTAATTGTTTGAGATGCAAGTTGAACGGGCATGCATAACCACATGTCTACCGATATGAATAAAATTACGTAATTATCATACTGGGCATAGTTATGGCGGCAATAGCCATGTTGCTGAGGCTCTTCAACTTAAACCACCAACCGAACCACCAACCAAGCGATATTTTGTGGGCTAGACCAGAGCTGGCTAGACTTATTAGTGCTGCAGCACGAACCACTTAAGGAGAGTGGTTACCACCAGGGCCGTGAAATTAATTACGTCCGGTCGTACTCATATACACGACCCCGACGGCGACTATATCGCCCCTACGGCCGTGGGGCTGCGCACTCACCATCCCCCATGACTGGGGGCATCTTCTGCATTTCTCGTTAAATACACCGCGTTTACGTTGTACGTGTTACCAACAAGAAGCGATAATTTTGATCAGTTCTACGGGGCAAAATCAACACCATTCCACTGTTATCCATTTGTATATCCTAATGGGCCGCTCAGGAAAAAAATGTAATTTCTCTTGCTGCACAAAACGATAAAACGTACAAAAAATTGAAACGAACTGCGTGCGAAATTCACTCGCTAATATGAACACAAATGAAAACAAATCAATCTTCATCCATTTCAGTCTTCTAAATACCACATTGTAACTCACCGGTCATTTTTTCACGTGTACTGATTGTCCAGGCGTAGCACATTCCTGCACAACGAGACTAATTTTTTGTTTCAGAGCCTCCGAAATCGATCACATGGCTCGGAAGTGTCTTTCTAAAACACCAACAACCCGCATCGGAAGATGATGTCACGTTTTTCAGCTAATACGATCGGTCTTTGGGAATATTCAAGTTTTTTTCACGTACACGTAATATATCAACATTATAGTGTTTATTTATTTTTTGTCTTGATGTTGAATTTTACGAAAATTATTTTCCTCACGCGGCTGTTATTACCATTTTTTAAACACGTATTCCTAACCATAAAGCGTTCATTTCTCATTCGCAACGTGGTGGGGCGAGAAACCTCAATTTTACAAACCACAGTAAGACACTTGCCCTGGAATTCCAGTTTAGGCCAGTCCCTGACATCATCCTTCCATAATCCATGGAAATAAACCGGTGAAATTTGTATAAACATGCAAAAAATGTAGGTTTATAAATTCCTTATTAGTCATGATTATGGGCTTATTATTCGTTCGTTCAGCACTATGCGGCGTGGTGTCCTGTGTCATTGTGGTGTTTGGTGGCCGGGATGCCCCCCCGTAATGGCGGGCGACGGAGAGGGTGTCCTTTCGAGGCGTCCCCTGGATTCGTGTAATAGTCCTGGAACAATGGTGAACAATAGGCAATCGATTCAGTGACTCTTCACGCAACAATTGTTTCACGCTTTATTCCGTTATCGTCTACTGGTCTATGGAGCCCTGATAGACCATGGGACTGTTGACCCACATACCAACTGTAAATAACAAATTCTTCTCCCCTTCTGGGGGCTAGGGAAAACCAAGTGTAAATTCATAACAAATTATTACGATCGCATAACTGTCGGTTCCCGCACATAAAACTGCGACCATTTCTTACAAAATTATATAAAAATGTCACCTCAATTTTCTTTTTCCCAATATCAGAGACATGGATAGTATAGACTTCAGCAACCATGAGCCTAAAGATATACAATGGGCCGCGGTATGTTCGGGCCATTGTTATAGCCAGGTTTTACCACCTCCAGATTCGGTGAGGGACAAATTTACCCTCCTTATCACAATAACTAACCAGTGTACAATTCTAATATGAGGTCGTTGACCTAAATTTTCGTACTGAAAACGCTGCGGGGTGAAAGTGAATAGGAAATGGAAGTAGTTAAGCAATAGGTACGGAGTTTGGTTCTGCACATAAGTGGTTAGGTCAAAGCTTGACCAGACACACTTCTCTTATGATGTTTGTTCCATGTTCTTCCTTTTTCGAATACATGATGAAAAACATTGAACACGCACTATAGAAGTCTCATTATTTAATTATTTGTGAAGGAGGTGTTAGTATTTTGTCCCTGAAAAAGAGCTCAGTCTAAATTGGAGAGCGCAACAGCTTGAATCTCTTCAGCTGTGCGACAATATAACAAGGTCCTGCACTCCCAGATGAAAGGGAATTTGAAATGGTGTTTTACAGCGCATACCGGGCCGGTGATTGACTATCTTTAAAATCCATTGTTTGCTAAGTCTATGTGTATCCACTAGTCCATGATATTGCGGAAATGAAATTGAAGTGACATTGTATTCTTTTTCAAGAAAAATGTGCCAGTTTTATTATTTGTGGAACAAGACACGATTATAGATTTTAATACAATTAATTATGAATTTACAACTTGGTTTTCCCCTAGCCCCCCGATGGAGACTACAAAACAACAGCTAAGAAGGACATTTGTCCCATGACTATGACTGTGCCCCCGCCGCGCCGGAATATATCTGCTGTCACCATGTTCACACCGGATATAACATTTGTCATCATAGCTCTATTGACCGTAGTGATGGGGAGTTCATGAAAACAGGTGATGACAAAGTTAAATGTGGTGGATTTGCATAACGACAGCCATTTTCTAAAATGGGGGGGGCCATCGTAAAGGCAAAAAAACATCAACGAAGACAATTTTGGTGTTAAAAATGTTTTCTTGGTCTAGGAGTTCAACACAAAAAAACTTCCAAAAAACTATCAAAGTTTGCACTGTGCCGACATTGTCCGATGGCTGACATCTTATTGATACAAACCTTAAATATCATACAGCCTATAATAAGATGATTTGTCGGTTGGCAAATTAAAGATTTTCGGGGTCAAGGCGTTCATTAAAGTATTTACAAAAACTGCCAGCATGAATATAAAGTAATGGAAGTTTTCATACGTCACTATTTTTCAGAGGACAACATAAAAGGCAAAATCATTATACCTCATAATACTATATACAGCACCTTGGATGACGATTTTGGTGACAACGTATGTTGTTTAGGTCACGGGATTTCAACAGCAATATCCAAAACTTTCAGATGAGTCGTGTTCATGTTATTCAAGGACCCACAATGTGACACATTGACTATTCACCCAACATATATCTGCAATTGCATGGGAATTTTGATTTTTTAGGCGTAGTACTTTTAATAGAAACTATTATATAAAAAAATTTTTGTTTTCAGATATGGTCAAATAATAAAATGGCCGCTTAATTTCGAACACGTTAAATGGTCACGGTCTCGTTGTACAGAACCTGTTGAGGTCAATGTTTTGGGTTTTCTTCAAAGGGACCATGTTGGTATTGACGTATCCAGCATCTGGGTTAATATAATTTTATCACTTTTTCCACATAATGCTTGACACTGCAGGAACTCTAACCCTCTTGGGTACGTTGATGAATTTAAATATTAGGCTTTCTTCGAAAACAGTGACCTTATGCCAAAAACATCACTTTCATGACCCTGCAATTCTGGCAATTGTATATTCAACGTCTTGACCCCAGACAAACAGACATTTCGACGGTGTTTACCGGACACTAAGTCGCTATATTTGTGCACTTCGCCGGTTTAAAATGCCGCCATTTTGAAATGTTTGTATTCAAATGACCATTAGATACAGTAATTGTCAGCCCATATTTTTTATGAACTAAGACAACCCAATGATCGATTGGTAGCTATATTGCAAATGTTATTATTCCGGCCCTGTTGGTAGAACTAAGGGTCTTTTTCAACCTCATCAACACTTGTATACCGGTCTCATCAGCGCGTGTGTGGTCTGCAAATATTTGCCCTAATTTATCTCAATCGAGTATATTCTTAGGATCACCTTAACGGCACTGGGTATCATCCTGTTGGAGCAACCTTCAGGATCGATTCAGTAAGCAGCCAGACGTTGTACTCGTCCCTCCTGGCGACGTACATTTGAGACAAACGTGCATGGACTCGAAAAACTAATAAATTATCACTAGGGCGGTCCCGCGGGTTTCGCGATCGCCTGGTTTCGGAATGGCATCAACATCAACCACACCCTCAAGTTGCAGCACTCCATACATCAAGTTTACCCAATTTTTCCTTGAATGACCCCTAATGACCTTGTATGACCTTTAGACAAACAACATATACCCGTATGGAAACCCACACAGTAGCAGCGCATTATGGATTATATATATAATATATTAGCCGTGTTGGAAGCCAGGTCAAATTTAATTATAATATATAACCGTTTTGGAAGCCAAACCCAACTTGACATGTTTTTTTTGCATATACCGCCCGCGGGGGGGGGGGGCCATAACCCGCTAACCAATCGAACTTGAACTGGTGCCCTGCCCAAGCTTACAAACCAACCCACCAAATTCGTCGTTACCGTATGTCCCCCGGCCTCCGAGAAACTAGGAAATTATAATAAATAAGACCGTTTTGGAAGCCAACCCAAATTTTGACCAGTTTTTTTCTCGCGATTACGCGCCCGTGGAGGGGGGGGGGCTACCCGCTAACCAATCGAACTTGACTGGCCCGGTCCAACTACAACACACCCACCCACAAGTTTTTTGACCGTACGACCCCCGGCTTCCGAGAAAATAGGCTGACAGACATCCATACCGAGAGACAGACCGATCCTTGACCTATTATATATAGATTATGGGTCATATTCTTAGAATGGTCTTAACAAAAAAAAACCAAATGGTTTTTAAAATCCAATACCATAATGCAATCTTTTTAGGAACTATTCCACCACGTACAAATATGTAACGTTCACTTGTTTGATTAACTGTTACTTTTGAACTCGGATGTAGCAAAGCCAATTGCACAATTCCCTTCATATTAAGCGGAAGATATCAAGACATATTACAACCTGTAATAACCAAAGGTTCAAGTCCATCAATGGAGGTATCTTGAAAACTTCGACTAAACACTGAAATCCTTGTTTTTTCTAAAACTGGATCATCCCTTTCATTTGACTGCCAGCTTGTTAGATATTGCCTCAATGCTCCTTTGTATGCAATTAAATATTGCATCAAATCATTACATCATCTTCTGCTTTACTAAGAAATGAATGAGTGATAGAAAATGCAAATAAAAATTTGTGAATCATGAGGGCCAGTAATGTCGGTAATCAAATCATAATAGACTGGGCACCAATACGTTACTGCCTGTCACAATATGTGTTTTTACAAAATTCTCACCACCAAGGACAACACCATTCAGTGGTTGTACTAGTAATACATTGACTAAACGACCTTGTGTGTTATGGTATCATATATCATACCCAAAAAACCAGGGGTTGTATTGTCTAAATACCTGTTGAAAGTTACTGAACTGTGCCCAATGGAATTGAATTTTAACTAGGCCAATAGTGTCAGATTCCATGTTCTCCTCACTATAGTATAATTTCAATTCCCTTGGCAACAGTTCAGTAGCTTTCATTCCCAAAGTATTAGGAAAATACACCCTCTGTTTTGGTGTTGATATATGTCCCAGATCATACAAGGACAGTTCATGTTTAATGTATGACCAGTTACAACCCACTGACTGGTGTCCTTGGTTGATGGCGTATTGTTACCATAGTGTTCCCTACTTTACTGACTCCGAGCAAGGAATTCCTTGCTTTTATTTGGGTGAATTCAATGACCATTAAAATGAGGCATACTATAAGCTTGCTTCTTCCCGATACATGTACATGCAACTTAAGTTCTCTGACATTTTCTCGATACAAGTAGTATTTTAGGGGGATAAAATACCTTTCGTACATGATAAATTAGTTGTAAGACAACCAAACATCAAAATCGATGGTGATATAACTAGGAAGATTATGGAGGGCCCTTCTCTCCATAGCCGGCGATGTCATTTGTATCCTCAGAAAAATCTCTTCATGCCCATTTTAAGTTTCGTTGTGAAGTGTATTCCTACTTTAATTTCCTGTTCAAATTCGAGGGGTGTTTGGATTAATATTTATATTCGTTCCGTTTCAACTCATACACAAAAGTGCATAGTGGATTTTTGTTCACTGCAGGAACCATGGCAACTGATTGTGTGTGTGTGTGTGTGTGAATATCTCTTTATTGACAAAACAAATACTTGAAATAAAAAAATTAATGTGTTCATCTGGAAAAATCATAACATACGATTTGGATTGAAAATTATAAAGCTTGGATTGAAAATTATAAAGCTTGTTTGTTTCATTTTTTTTATTTTAGACAGGCGATGCATTATAGCTCAAAAGTATTAAAATTAGAACTCGTGGGAACGACGGCAGACAAAATCACCACGAGTACAAATTGGTGACCCATGTAAATTGCAATTTCCGGTTTTTCGCCGGTATGCACACTCTACCGGAACGGTGTGTGTTTCTATTGGGGTTAACCGGATAATTTCTCTGGCATTATCCTTCCAAAAGTAGGATAAATACCAGTGAAAACTTTCTTCGGTATAAGCAAGAGAGACGACTGTTTCTATTGAACCAATCCCTTTGCTGGTATAAACCGGAAAGTTGGTCTCCATAGAAACACTGTTTGTCAGCTATCAGGCTATCGTTTCCGCGAGTTCTGATTTTTGTTCCCTTTTTACAATCGGTTCTTTCTAAAATTGCTGCAGCTCCTACCCCATGGACCAGCATACCTACTCTTAACATATTTTAGAGCCACAATAATTTTAAAGGCAAAATGTGCATTACACAAGTCCTTTGGATGTGCAAGCCTCGTCTTACCAAGCCTTTTTTGTAACAACGATTTACAAGGGGGGGGGGGGGGGTTGTTACCATCCCCTCGAGAATTCGTTAGAGAACATCCGGTGCTAATGATTTTGATACCAATGGATAGCTATGGCCCTCCTCTTCCCATTGATACCAAAATAAGTACCAACATACCTAGTATGGCGTCACAATGACGTCATCAAGTCCGCGAGTCGGCAAAATTGGCATTTCCCACTGAAAAAAGGCGAAAATCCAATTTTGCGCTAAAAAAGTAGGAATATCGGATTTTCATGCGATTTTCACCTCTAAATGATGGCAATTGACTAGTTTTACATAAACAGAGTTTTAGGGCCATATTGTGCATAGTATTTTTTCAAAATTGTACCGTAAAATATCCTTGGGTTGCAAACACCCCCCCACTTACCCTTCGACTTTGAAGACATACCCTAACACCGGTGAAGGTGCTACCTTCACATTTTTTTCGCTAAAATGACCAGAAATGATGAGAGAATGACTACCGAGAAGCTTTTAACTTTTTTGGCATTTTAGCGCACCGGAGCGAAGTTCAATAAGGGTAAGACGGGGGTTAAAGCCCAATGCGCATAAAACACGTGTTCTTGACGTGCATTTCAACATATTTTAGTGCCAAATGTGCAACAAAAGACGTGTTCTTGATTTCCATTTGAGCCATACCATATCCTGGTTCACATGTTCTTCATTTGAATACCAACATACTTTAGGTCCAAAATGTGCTGCATGTTATGGATCCAGAATGTTCATAAACGCATGTGCACACAAACATATTTCAGAGTTAATATGTGTGCAAAACCATGCATTAAATGAGCATGTCAAAATATTTTATACGCAAGCTGTGTTTTTAAACATTATTCCTAATATGCATGACAGCATACTTTAGATTCAAATGTGCTTAAGACACGGGTTCATAATGTGCATGACAACATTTTATGGATCCACAATGTGCATAAATACATATTTTAATGTGCATACCAACATACAGGCGAGTAAAAAAATGACCCTGATTATGTCCGCTATTTTTCAGTACCATATATCTACCATATGTGGTATCATCTGAAAGCTTCTTTCATTATCTTTAATTTGCTGCAAAGATCATTCCCATCGGTTATGTATAGACCGAGCTACAGTCGTTTGAATCAAGTAGTCGGTTTTGCGCTCTGTCCACGGATTCACATTAAAACGAACGGCGTTCAGCGAAGGAAATCAGTGTCCAGAAGAAAATCAGACTATTTAACCCCACAAAATTCAGTCACAATTTACCATCTATGCCCTCTTAACGTTTTTACATCGTCTTCACTCATAACAATCATTTGAAAAGTGAAGCAAATTGATATATGTATCAGTTTCTGGAGGAGTTGAATGAATCATACCATATGAAGGAACAGACATCGGTGACAACCTTTTAGGCCCGTATTCCAGAAACTTGTTTAACCAAACGCGATTTTAGCTTAAAATCGCCGTAATTTAAAATTGCGTTTAAGCAAAACGCGTTTAAATATTTTTAACAACTTGCTTGCTTAAACAGAAACTTTAAACACGAGTAACATCATCGTTATTTAAAGACGCTAACTTGAGTGTATAAAAGGCTCTATTGTGTTTTAATGGTTGAGCGCACTTAGTGTATCCTGGCTTTCCGTAGCGTTAAGGTGATACACCAACTGGGCGAGATGATCCGCACCATTGCCGTTGTCAATTGGACTGTGCAATGGGCCGTGCATTTGACGGAAACACACACTAAAACACTCCTTAAACTAACCCCGTACCTAGTTTAAATTTCGATGCATTTTGGCGGAGTTAAAACTGCGTTTAACTTTAAAATCCTTTCTGGAATTGCGTTTACTTAAGCGTTACGTTTATCTCACATATAAACGTTCGCTTAGTTTAAAATCGCGCTAAACACCTTTTTGGAATACGGGCCTTAATGTTTAAAGTATTTGTCTTTTTTGTAGACCAAAATAATGTCCCATTTTTGACAAAAAAAGTGTTTCAAATAAAACTTCCATATCACTGGCTTTTTGCACCTTTAAGATACCACCTTATTTTGACAATACATAGGCTCCCTTTGGGAGTCAGTTGCTGTCAGTTTGACGCTGTGCATTCAAAGTGAATCCGCGTATGGGGGCAAAAGCCTGAATGTGTGACTTCTAATACGATTGGAATTATCTTTAGCGCAAATTAAAGATAATGACAAACTTTAGAAAATTCCCACATATGGTGATGTTCTGAAAAATATCAACAAAAACAAATTTAATTAATTAGCAAAATTTAAAACAAAAAAATGGCGGACAAAATCAGGGTCACGTTTTTTTTGCGTCACCCTGTATTTTAAATCCCAACACATTTTTAATATGGCAGTCCAACAGATTTAGAGCCCAATTGAACAAAACCCCATTTTAATTCACATTCCACCATTTTGATTCAAAATCATGGTATAAAACGTATTCGTAATTTGCATGCCAACATAATTTAGAATCTAAAACATATTGGCCCGTATTCCAGAAACTTGTTTTGTTAAACGCAATATTTGAGCTAAAATCGCCGTAATTGGAAAATTCGTTTAAGCAAAATGCGTTTCAATATTTTTAACAATTTGCTTACTAAACGGAAACTTTAAACACAGGTACACATCGTTGTTTATTTAAGACGCTAACTCAGTGGAATAAATGGCCCTATTGTGTTTTAATGGTTGAGCACACAAAGTGTATCATGGATTTCCGTATCGTTTTAAAGTGATACACTAACTGGGCAAGAATGAATATGCATCATTGCTGTGTCAACTGGACAGTGCAATGAGCCTGCACTTGACTGAAAACACACCACTAAAATCACTTCTTCAACTAGCCCCGTACCTAGTTTAAATTTCGACGCATTTGGCGACTTAAATTACTTTTCACTTTAAACTCCTTCTGGAATTGCGTTTTACTTCAGCGATACGTTTATCTCACACATAAACTTTCGCTTTACTTAAAATCGCGCTAAACACCTTTTTGGAATAGCGGGCCAAAATGGTATAAAAGTGTTCTTCATGTGCATATTTTCGCTGAAGGTATGAACCTCTCCCGTGTAGTGTGCAAATGGACGCAAGATAGTTGAGTGTGCATAGACTCTTTCTAGTATAGACTGTATTCAATATGACGTCAGCCATGTTGGTGGATATACGCATTCCAGTACTAAATACATTCACCTGTCATGATCCCTGTGCCATCGCTAAACATGGATCGAATAACAGCTTAATGTATTGTAGTCCTGGAATATTTGCATCTTGTCCACCAACATGTCTGGTGGCTGACGTCATATTGAATACTGTCATTCTCAATTTAATGGGTTTATGCTTTATTCGTACACGCTTGATTGATTCGTTCAATCCAGGCCTTATACTTCAGATGCTTCAGTGGCTCCAATGACGATTAATGGGTTGTTTATGCACCCTAGGTCCAATTTCCAAAAGCAGTGATATGTAGTGATTTCATATAGATTAGACATGCAATAGATTCCTTACCTTTTATTTGGCTACAGAAATAACTTAAAACTGAAAAACAAAAGGTGATTTGTATATGCTTATATTTCAATAAAAAAACATCGTATTTGCTCCTATAGGAAATTAGAAATTTCACAATTTTGGTACCAAAGAAACAGTTCTCAGCTTAATCCTTTCAGATGGGGATATTTTTGATAGAGAGCTTTCATATTTTTAGGGACACCTGTTATTTTAAATCTCTCGTTGCACCTTTAATGTGTATTACAAAATGGATCCAGAATGTGCAAACGCGTGCTTTTATGTGCTTGTTAACATATTTTAAAGCTACACGCACATGGGAAACAGTGTTCACTTTAAGTTTGATGCCGTTTCTAGATCAACATTTTGCTTAGAATACCAACAAACCCTGGCCGTTTTGATAAAATGTGCTTCTGTGTACATAAAATACGTATTCTTGAACATCATAATTTTTGAGTCAAAATGTGCATAAAACATCAGTGATTCTAATTTTATTTGTATCATTCGTGGCAGACAGAACGCAATATTGTTAATGCAGTTAATTAAGGGATATCAGAATAACATTATTAAAAACTCTAATATTAGATGTAGGAAGACACCGAAGTCTTGGGGCTTATTATATTCGAAGAAACGAAACGAAACAGGCTCAGTGCACCATTGGATTACACGCTTTATTCCGTTATCATGCGTTTTATACTCTGACGGTATAAAGCGTGTAATCCAATGGGTGCACTGAGCCTGTTTCGTTTCGTTTCGTCGAATATAATAAGCCAGTCTTGGGAAATCCTGCAAGGACGGGTATGGATAGGACAAACAAATTCCCATACGGGTAGACGTTTCATATAGAAATCCCATTGATGCAAATGAGGTATTGTCATTCATTCCGTCAAGCACTACTGCACAACGTCATACAGCGCATGACGGAATCAATTGTAATACCTCATTTGCATCAATGGGACTTCTATATGAAACGTCTACCCACATATGACACCGGGAATCGAACCCGGGTCACATTGGACAAAGTTGAGCGACTCGACCGTTACATCAGCCAACCCTCCCAAGCGCGAGAAAAATAGAACAGAATAGAAGCTATATAATTTGGGGATATTTTATAATTTTGGATTTGAATTACAGTGCCCCTTTGAGGTAGAGTCCTACTACAGGGTGAGTCAAAAAAAAACTTGACCCTGATTGTGTCCGCCATTTTGAATTTTTAAATAATATATATCTAACATATGTGGTATCTGCGGAGAGCTTATTTCATTAGCTTTAATTTGCTGCAAAGATCTTTCCAATCGGTTAAGTATAGGCCGAGCTACAGTCTTTCGAATCAAGAATCTGCAGTGAATAAATAGCCTGATTTTCTTCTGGACACTGATTTCCTTCGCTGAACGCCGTTCATTTCAATGTGAATCCGTGGACAGAGCAGAAAACCGACTACTTGATTCAAACGACTGTAGCTCGGTCTATACGTAACCGATGTGAATGATCTTTGCAGTAAATTAAAGATAATGAACCCAGCTTTCAGATGATACCAAATATGTTAGATATATGTTACTTAAAATTTCAAAATGGCGGACACAATCAGGGTCAAGTTTTTTTTGACTCACCCTGTATATGGTGTCCTCCATTGTACAATGTACGGATGATTTATTGGATCACTATACCATATAGTCTCGTCTACAAGGTCCCTGTTTAATCAATCATTTATTTATCCATCAACAATATT
>JAMKCH010008625.1:0-62591 GCA_023653785.1 Ophioderma brevispina
CTGATAATTAGCTACAAAACGGCTTAAGTATAGCTCCAGATGTCACCAATTCATTAACAATTTACGATGGTTTAAAAAACATCTAAATATCATACTGGAATCAATAATTTAGATGATAGTATAATATCCATACATCAACTGATAATTCCTTCTTGTACACTGCAGTGGTAATAATGAATGAAAAAGGGCGGTATGGTACATAAGCACGACGTAATACGGGAAGGGTACATTAGTTGCTTTGCTGTGATCAGGTATCCCCTTCCGTCAACGAGACAAGGTTTGTTGAAACGCCGAGCAGTAGGCGACAGCTCATGGAATCATCAGACCAGCTGTTTAATTGGCGACGCCACTTGTTCAGTCCCCGATTAGTCGCCGACCTTGAAACGATGGCACAAGTTGTGACATGTCACTTGTCAAGACTGCTCATCGATTGGTAGCCGAGTTATTGACGCCAAGAAGATATCGTCACTGAAGACACGCCGCGACGCGACCACCCCTTCCCACTACACAAGACCACATTCTTTCTAAATCGGCTGCAGTCTTGTTTCAAATTACAAGACAAGAGATGCTCAATCGCGATCAAGCATGTCACTTGTTCAGATTCTCAATCAGTCGCAGACCTTAACACGACAACAAAAGTTGTGCTGTCCAAACTGCAAGGCGACACTTATATCTTCGTAGTCGCCGAGTTTAGTCGCCGATTTCACATGTCCAGTTGGCTTGCATTTTTCTCCCCGCCCCCGTGGACAGACTCATTGCCGACCACTTTTAACTGCACACAACACCACTCATGATGGGCACCAACTCATCGGCTACCGCTTCCAAAACCGCTCATGTGTTCAAGAAGGTTCAAGGCCGACCTCCGATTCCAAAACCCGCCCTATTTTTTTTTTAAGCTGCAAGAAAAAATCGTGGCAGGTTTTTACAAATTTGCCGACGTGCTCCCGAGCCTTCCACACCAAGACTTGCAGAAGACTGTACAGGACAGTCCCCAACTTGGCCAAACCTACACCTGAAAAGAAAAACGAGTTTTGAAAATGGCCAATCGGCATTAGTCTTGAGCAGACTGGAAGCGGTTGTCTAGCAAATAAGGGTAAGATTACAGACGACTGTACCTGAACAGGCCATACCTTGCCACAACTACACATTAAAAAGAAACTGCTCACGATTTTTCGAAAATTGGGCAAATCGGCACCAGTCTGGTCCTTCCTGGAAGTGGTTTCTTTTCTACAGCAAAAATCGGCTGTGTGACTGAGCCTTTACAAGACAAGATATGCTCATCCCTAGCAGTAGGCGACCGCATCCAGAAAATCAAACGATATCAGATGGCACTTTTCGTTCCCAATCAGTCACAAACCTTAACATGACAGCACAAGTCGTGACATGTTTGCTGTCCGACCTTCCCGATTTCCCAAACCCGCACGATTTTTTCAAATTTGCCACAGGATTCCGACCACTACAGAGACTTGCAGAGACTGAGAGGACACTCCCCAGACTTGGCCAAAACTACACCTGCACAAGGAAATTACTCACGATTTTCGAAAAATGCCAATCGGCAACCAGTTTTGAACATCTGGGAGTGGTTTTCTAGCAATAATCGGTAAGACTACCGAAGATTGTACAGAACAGCCCAGACCTTGCCACAAACGACATATGAGCAGCCTAGAAGTGGTTTTCCCTAGCAAATAATCAGCTGTGTGACTGAGCCTCAAGAAAAATGATGCTCCTGAACAAGTCTGTTTTCTTGACTTATTGTTCAGTGACCATATCTTGAGAACCACTCAACGAAATAACAATTTTTTCATGCTTTGGAACCTTTGAGATCATTTTTTTTATCGTGGTGTAAGCCAGACATTTTGATTTGGAGGGAGCAGACAGGCAGGGGCAAGAGCACATGGGGGTGGGGGGGGGGGGGGAACGCCCATTCCCTGCCTGTACTTACCTACCACCTTGCCTTCATGGGCAAGAAGGAAAAATTCTAACTGGGGTTGCCCCTTCCTCGCTGGTTACGTCACTGTTTGGATCAATCTTTATATTGCCTTGTTATTCGACAATGATGAATTACTCTAAATGCATTTATAATAGTTCTTAAAAAGATTTAAGTTGATAGATTTGAGTGTGTGAATGTTCTCTGAAAAAGGCGGGAAAAGATAAGTTCGTTCTTGAAATTAGTGTAACACTTATTCCCCTGTCTTAATACACAGCTGTGACGTCACCCTATTGTTTTTTGCGCTCCTTATTTTGCACGAAGGGAGCGAAAGTAACAAAACACGCCATTCGTAACTCAGGAAAAGCGACTGCTTTCGCCGAGGTTTACGAATGGCGTGTTATTGGATACATTCGATCCATTCGCGTAAAACAATGCAGGAAAAAACAATTACAAAAAGAAGCGTATTACAAGTGGCACAATTAGAAATGATATTTGCGTTTGATAAAAATTCACATGAAAAGAACGATTATCATACCATACAACGAGTTATTTTGGTTTCGTTCCTTTAGTTTGTTTGTTGTTTATTTTTCTAGTTTAAGTTATGAATCTCCACAAGAATGTCGTAATTTTTTATTATTTTGTATGACTTGGATTCTTGCAAGACATTTGTCAAACTATATAAATTCTTTGTGTTTTGCGAGTAATTTTGAAAATTGACTTATTTGATTCTTATATCATGCATGTTGATCTAAATTTATTTCATTTAGTCCTTCAACTTTTGTTTATCGGGTAATAGCCTAGATATTTTTTTAAGATGGTTTTTTTTTTTTAATTTGTCCCAAAATCTACCGGAAACTTGCTGCTCTGGTATCTATTGTGCGTTTTCTTGATATGTATTTAATTTGTGTTCCTGTTTTTATTTGAATTAAGCTTCGATCATAATCATAGGATTTTTCTACTGTAACATTAAATGTGTAAAGTATATGCATGTAATTTCAGTTGTTTCATAGAAATTATGCGACCCGTAAAAATTTCATTTTATTTTAAAAGACAAGATCATAGCACCCGCCGACCCCAGAACACCACGTTTGGTGAAATACAGTTTTGAGCTGAGCATACCGACGAAACAGAAAAAGAAGAGGACATTTCTCGGATGCAGCGACCCCATGTTTTTCGGAGCCCGGTTTTGCATTATTTGAATGGCCTATCAAATAATTCGATCACACATGAAGCTGATAATTAAGCTGAATACACCGTCTTTATGTAGTGAGATGACTAATTAGCGTGCTTTGATTTTTTCTGTCCGTGCACGAAGAAAAAAATCAAAGCATGCTTTTCTCTAGAGCCTTAACGGTTTGCAACGAGAGATTTCCAAGATGTTCCTTAAAAAATCGACCAGTACGGATTTTTGCATTGATATAGGCTTTCATAAAAATATCCCCATATAAAAGAATTAAGTGCGAATATGTTTTTTGTACAAATACAAAAAATTGTGAATTCTCTAATTTCGTAGAGGAGCACATACAAATTCCAGCTATGTTTTACATGAAATATAAGCAAATAAAAATAGCTCTTTTGTACTCGATTTGAAGGCAGTTCGGTAGCGAAATACAAAGGCCAAGAATCTAATCTATAAGAAATTACTAGTATGACAATATTTGGGTGTGCTCAAATCTCTCGTTGCGGGGGTTGGTTGGGGGGTTTTGGGGGGGGACCTTAAGGCAATAAGGTATGCGCTAAAAGGTTTTCATGTTGTACATGTAACATTTTTTTTTTTTAATTTTGGTTTTTTTAGGGTTAGAGTGTTCGGTGAAGGTGTATGTCAATAAAAAAAAATTGTCTCCTGTAAAAATTTTTTTAAAGGGTTGTGGTACGTAAGAAACTCTTTCCCGCGACATATTTAGTCGGCCCAACGATTAAATAAATTGAAAAAAACTTTCTTAAAAACACGAAGGCGGTTAAGGTAAAATGCGATTTGAAACCTGTATGCGAGCGTACAAGCCGACATTTTTTGGGCTAATAGGAAAAAACCGAGACCACACGCACATAACACTATACCATTTCCTATTAATCCTTGGAATATCCAAACGGAGAAAAATCAAATACCGATGAAATATTGTCCCAATATAGAGCCATTTGTCGATCAGTATATCTACGAATATGATTTTATGCCATCGGCATTACAGGATATCTGGGTAGGGATACAGCCTATTTACAATCCTCATCCTTCGGTAAGTCCATAATCCCTCAGATTCGATTTGGTTAATATCCACTAAGGTTTATTTATTTTTTAGAACAAAATTGACATGATATAATACAATAAAAATATATTCAAGGGCAGCTCTCAAGTTGCAAGTGCATTAGCTGGTAATTCCAAGAAAACGCGGGTTCATATCCACTTTTTATTAGCAAGTCACTACATGCACACACAAGTGTCTGCTTGACCATATAACGTGGGTGAGTACAAATCTGATATAGTTACACCATTTAGACGGTAATTCCATCATAGCAGTCATCTACTCTAGATATCAAAGGGTAATGAAGTCAATGACGAGTAATCAAATTAAATGTACATAATAATCCACTCTGTACGACAAAACTGTGACAGCAACATCAACCACACAAACTTATACCAATGAAATCTGCATTACGAAATGATGATGCGGGGATTGAAAATGCGATCAAGATTGAACCTATCTTCACATTATTACAAATCAAAGATGTTTTGATCCAGTATTGCGTTGTAAAGAATCTTAATTCACACCCATTCCTACAACCTTGAATACATTTATCGGCTTAAATCGGTAATTGATTATCTTGAGAATGAGCAACTAAATTTCAAAAACACTCCATTCGCGTGCCAAAATATTGGAGCGAAAAAAGCAAAGGTGGTGAAGTCCCAGAGTGGTTAAGTCGGATATTACACTAGTAACTCTCCATTCGTGGCTGGAATGGCTTCGGGGCTACGCCCCCGTCAGCCTTTCTCAGCCACGAACGGAGAGTAATTCGTTTGTGTAATATCCTTACGTAATAAAATTTATGGTTTAAAATTTACAAACTAAAAAATAATGAGCTGTGTGAGTGAGTGTGTTTTGTCCGAGGGGGTACCATTTCTTCAGAAATTGGGGTTGCATGAAAAGGCTGGGATGCGTCCCTTTTATAGTTACACCAAAATGTGAATAGTTGGGTTAAAACCCTGTAAAAAGAAATTGGTGATGCTCTTCATACCACCCCCTTGATAACATGATAATAAAGGCAGCCCATCCTCCAGAGGACATCTATTGCTCTTAAAATTATTTTATTTGCCTTAATAATCTTTTTTTTTCAAAAATACTAGGAAAATTAAGTATTTCCCTTTAAAATCCAACCTTTCCACCAACGGGGTGATTTTCTATGGTGTATATTACAATTACCACCCCCCCTCAAATTACCTAAAACACTTCCTAAACCTTTTAGTCATTATAGTGGATCTGGGCATTGTTTGATATTGCTGTTTAAAAAATAAATAAGGACACCGGGGGATTCCACTTTAAAGATCCACTTTACACAAAGTGGTATAATTCTTGTATGGTGTCTATTGAAATCAACACCTCAAATTGACCATAAAACACTTCTTTAAACCCTTTAGTCCAAGTAGTGGATCTGTGAACATGGGGCATAAAGCTTATTTTTACAAAAATAGGAAAATACGTACCGGAATGGCCCTTTAAAAATCCACTTCCACCAACTGACAATTTTGCATGGGGCATATTCGGAATCAGAACCGTCGAATTGGCCAAAAACACTTCTTAAACCTTTCCGTCAAAAGAAGGGATATTATGCTTGTTTGATAACGGGCCATATATTTAAAAAAATAAGAAAACGGAGGTAATTCCCCCCCTTTAAAAAAATCACTTGTCATCAATGTGGGGAGTTTTGTGGGAATGTATCTGTGAATCACGCAACAAACTCCCAAATTGACATAAAAACACCGGTCTTAAACCCTTAGTCAGCAATTAGTGGACGTTCTTGCACATGGTTTCCATAAACGCTATATTTAAAAAAAATAAGGAAAAGGAAAAGAAATCGGGTAATGGCCCATTTTTAAATTACAATTGGACCACCAAATTGACATTTTGCATGTGCATATTCGGAATCAGTCACCCGCGAATGGTCCAAAAACACTTCTCAACCTGTTCGTGTATCTTGAGTAGGGTTTCCACTCAAATATGCCACCAATGGATCCCTACTATACCCTATGTTTGGATGATCAAGTTCGTTGATATTGTTTGCCTATTACGGATTTTACCACCTGCCTCAATTATATTTGGAAATTGCCAAAAGATCTACCATTGTCATTAAATTGGTAAAACACATCCCAGTCAGGGGCTTTTCACACAAAAACTCTTGACATTAATGCCGATTGCTGTTCAGAGCTAACTGTATATAATTAATTTGCCCAAAAGTTAACATTACAAAAAAAATGTTATGGAGGTTCGTAGTGACCTTTGAAATATATGCCATTGGTTTTAGAGTTATTGGGTAAAAATTGCAAAAGTGCAAAAAAGGTCAATTTCAACTGGGTCATAGCTGGGGTCAAAAACAGAAGTTGCGCCGATTTGGTAAAAAATGAAACAATGTGGTCATCTAGCTTAATGTGGTCAAATAAGGAATAGTAGTTTGTTAGGGAATCTGCAATGCCATAGTTCTATGCTATGGTGACCCCAATGAAATAGGTCAGGGCAAAAATAAGCATTGCATTGACCGTTCGTTGACCTTTATATCGGGTTAGTAAACATTGAAACCATGATCAAACGTAACATTTTTGGGAGTTCCTATTTCCTCAGGCAATAATTTGCAAGCCCCCCTTTTAACATATAATCAGAGTAATTTCAATGTGTGACCCCTGTGCAAATTGAGTTTGACTTTTTGCACTGTTTAGCCATTTTACCCAATAACTCAAAAGACCCAACTGGTCATAGATGGTAACAAAGATCATGTTTTGGACTACTTTTCACTAACGACATGCTGGCATATCATATCAACATGATTGGTAGTAATTCGAAAGTGTTGACCCCTGTGTAAATTAACTTGGCCTCCTATTGAAGAAAGTGACAACACAATTTACACCACAATGAGGTAGAGGGTCCATACGAACTAGAAAGTGTCAAAACCTTAGATGTAGTCGTGCATGAACGAACTTCCACTAAATAAGGACATGCATGATTTGAGCTCCGTGTCTACAATATGAGATAAAAGAAGATAAGTGTTGTTGTAAAGATGAGACCAAGATTTTGGGGAAGGTGTGTCTTGAGCTCTTTAGGAGCCAACAAATTTGGAAACTTGATTGTTTGATTTTGATCATGTGGTTTCCAATTTAGTTGAACTATAGATATATGGCCACCCAAAAAATGTAGGTGATCAACGGCTCGATGGAATGCTTTCAATAGTGATATTGCCGTGTGTATTTGTGTTGAATGTTTTTATTGTTGATTGCTTAGTGGGGGAGTAAGTGAAGTATAATTAGTTTGTAGTACATTGAAGGGTAATTGGTTGGCCTTAAACCAGTTGGGGACATGTTGGAGTTCGGCGATGCTAGTTTTGATTCAGTGATGTTATGTCAGGATTGCAAGGAATAGATGGTCTCATATCTGCAAAGAATTACTAGAATTGTTTAGAAGCTTTTGGAATGTCATAACAATATATAAGAAAGAGTAGACGAGCTAAAGTATCGAGTCTTGAGGGAAAAGGAAACGACCGCCACGACAATGGACAGGAAGTTAGATAGAAGAGTGAAGATGAAGGTGGTAATTGTTCGATTTGCAGGAGTAGTGGAGAGAGAAGTTTGTGAATGATTCACGGTATCCCATAGCTAGATGAAATTTGGAGATTAGACTGTCGGTGAGCAAGTCGTGTCAAAGGGCACGATTGATCACGACATTCTAATGTATCTTTGAGGAAGACCCTTCCCGAGAGTGTGGTGTTTTGTGATTAGTGCGGAAGAGATTTTGTGACAACTATTCAAAGAGCGAGGGTATGTTGATGTATTCTATCCCGGAAACAGTTACTCATTTGTCTGAAGGAAGTTATTGTTAGAATGAAAAAAAAATTGTCAAGCCGTAATAAATGAGGCGTTCAGAATGTGTTGAGAAAGCATGGTAGGGGGTAGTTGTAAATGAATGGGGATCTATCCTTTGGAAAATAGGAGATGAACTTTTTGCCATCTTGAGAGCCGAGGAAAAGACTACCTGTGGAGTAGTGAAGGTTAAAAATAAGAGTAGAGGACCTTGCCTCACAGAGCAATACAATAGGAGCAAGTTCCTTGACGTCGCTTGGATTTATATCTTCAGACAACCAGGCCGAGGACTCTTGTTGCAATTTTGAACTTGGCATGGTGATATCAAGGAATTTCAGCCTTCAGCGGATAATAGGGACACCGTGAAGAAGATGGAAGTTTGGTAAGAATTATTTGAAAAAGCAGTGAGTTGCCAGGCTTTAGTGATGAACTGTTACCAGGGCGCGTTTCGGACCTTAGGTCAGCAAAGAATTGTTAAAGTGGTAGCGATGTCATTCGGATCAGTTAATTTTGTAGTAACCGCAAAGGAGTAGGATGGTGGTGTTACCCTTTTGTTTCTTGAACCCACATAGGGCATTGATAGTGCGCCAAGTAGTGTTTGATAGTGCGTTTGTTTATATTTCGTTAAAATGTATATTATTATGTATAAATTATTTTTTTACAGTGAAATGGTATATAGATGAATTGAGTTATTTTCGTATCAAGTAATATATTTGTTTTTGCCTACTTCATCACGAGATATTGTATGTATTTTTATATTATAATTATTTTTGGTCTTAAGATGATTTTTTAAATCCCGCACAATCATGGTTGTTATACTTCGACACTTATTGATTTTTTATAAATTAGGGAGAGTGTGTTGTATAATGTGAGATTTTTTTTGATGCAAGATGTTGCAATGACTTGCTCCGGCACAGATCATTTAATGTAAACATGGTTCCAATCCGGTTGCAGAACGATCGAGTCTAGAGCTGCAATGTGTCTGATTAGGCTACCTAGATATTACGACAATTTTTGGATTCAGCATAATGTTTTTAATCATTTGGTATTCGAGTTTATTTTGAATTGGGAAAGACAGGGAAGTGATTCAGTTATAGACCAGTTAACATTCCCACGTCCTTTTTTCGTTTTGACTGGGCCACTCCATGCCTGCCAGATTCGTTTATGGCCCAATAGTTTAAAACATAATAAACAGATGACCAATTGCGCAAGTGAGTGTAAACGTCAGGCCGACCTAGTTCAAGATACCAGGCCCATAACATATGTTTACAAACATCATATGCTGTTGACTGGTCTATATCACTAAAGAAGGTATTACTGGTGTTATTTTTGGTCTCAAGAACGTTTGGTAAACGATGTTATCATTAGGTGGATGTTTTGTAGGTAATATCGGGTGAGGTTTATCGAATTAAAGGGTTATAGCAAATGAGGAATAGTAGTAGCGTAAACACGTGGATGTTTCAAAATCATTAGTGCAGCGTGTGGCCGTCTTTCCACAAATAGAAGTGGGCACATTTTCTTTAATCAAATAACAATTCTCGGTTGGTAAATTGACTCTTGAAAAAGGGTCCATGGGATGTCGATCAGTGTGCGTCTGGATATTACAACCAATGATGCTATGTTTATGGTGCGTATACATTCAATAAGAGAGAAGGAATTCCATAGTCATCAATTTCGGAAGTGATCGTGTCGTTTTAAGATTGAAATTGGGTCATGTTCGATGTAGTGGGAGGGGGGGCCTAGGTTACTCCAGAGACGTTGGGAGTGAATTTGGAAGTTCAGTTAATTGTTGGCAAACCACCTATATAAATGTACTGAGACTAGGGTCTGACTATCAGAAAAACGATGTTCATTTTTCCGTTGATCTTTAGTGACCTTTACACGGGTAAAAGGTCAAAAGCGGTCATACATCGCGTCCCAATAAAACTACTATATAGAGACATTTAGTACCAAAATGTGGGCCAAATTCACAAGGAATATTGTATATGAAATTTCTTGTGTTAATAATAATAATATTATAGCATTTAATATAGCGCTCTACACAGAAGTCACCGAGTCTTACACAGAATACAATCTGCCAATAGATTTCGTGCGCAGCAGCTTGAAATACAGCGTACCATTTTGCCAACATTTTACAACCAAACTAACGCGCCGACACCACATACGTTAAACTAGGACAGGGAAGGGGAAGAACAAGTCCAGTTTTAGAACCGCAGGAGGAAACCGGAGCACCAGGAGAAAACCTGCGAGAGGAGAGCGAGCTTGGAATGGAAACACAATTACACCGTAAAAGCTCCTCCCATGCCCGCACCCGGGGATCGAACCTGGCGACCTCAGTGGATGTAAAAGCGAGGAGAAGAGAACCGCTTGCGATACTCGATCCCCCGAAATTAGTCTACTTGAGTTTTGTTTTCGTGTTATACTGCAAAAAATTACCGTTTCCATTGTATAACGCTATGTAATTGTGGACGAAATAAGGGCCCTATACGCTCAGCAAGTAGTCCCCAAAAGTGCCATCAGAATTTCAGTTCGTTGCACCCAATTGTTGATTAATTTTCCCATATATTCACCCTTGAAGGAGTTCCTCCTGACTAGGAATAGGTATGTTTCCGTCCCGAAAGCTGCACGTTAGCGTTTTCCTGCCCATTTCAAAATGGCCTGCCATTTTTTATGTACAAACCGCAATTATAATTTCATAAGTGTAGAATTATCTAGGACTACACGAAACCAAGTTTTTAATGCCGGAAGGGGGCTTCTTAACAATCTAGGCGTCAAGGATGGCCGCCACCAAGGGAGGCAATTTGCGTCAAATGAACTTAAAATGGCAACAAATTGTTTAAAATATGAAACCGGGGTGATATTTTGGGTGGGCCAAAAAATTAATATTTTACCTACAGGTTTGTTTTTAAAGATGGCGTGATTTTATTCGCTCTAGGGTTAGGTACGTAAAATCAGGAGACAAAGCAGCCTAACCATTTTTCGACGATTACTTATCAGCAACATCACTTTCTAATAATGACCCTAAATCATTTCCAAGATTGTGAAAACAATTATAAGAGGGCTATTGACTGTCCCTAGAGAGGCTCGTTAACGACTGGTTACTAATTGAGCCATATAACGTAGTTTAAACTAACTCTTTAAGTTCATAAGAAGACAAAACCAGCTCATATCAACCTGGTGTTGGTACAATAAAATCATAATACCTGGGGTGTGGACTGTATTTAAGGACCACTCAGTGACATATAGGTGTTTCACGGTAAAATAAAAAATATGTTTATGAAGATAGTGAAAAAATAAAAATGGTCTAGATGTAGAAGGAAATCTTTTAAATATGGTGGCAGAAGTTTATTTTCTCGGAGCATAATTCAGGTGCTATCTTTGTTCGGACTTGTACCAAGGCTCTTCTCGCTCTCTACTGCTAGATCAGCTTCCTTCCCCAGATGTCAACTAGTGTTGAGTGGTATGCAATTATCCCGAAGTGCGAGAGAAATTGTGGATAAAATGTTATCAATAGGTTTCGTTATGGATCTTATTATGTCGAAAAAAAGATGTGCAGGCGTGTTTTTCATCTTGATTTATGTTTCCCCGGAGGGTATAAACCGGCTCGCATCATGAGTGATGATAATTCCGCAATACACAAGGCATTAAATCTCTTTTTGCGTGCTCTCCAAAATAGTACTCGCATTATTACCCATCTATTTGGCAATTTAGTAATTTTTAACAAAACAGGCCTCCTACCGGACGCCATTCTGGAACACTTAAATGTTTAAGGGGGGGGGGCCCAAATTAAGGAAGGTTAGAACTTTATTTCGTTTAGTCTGGAATAACATTCCTTTCATAATGAAAAATAACAAAGCTATTTTTCATAAAACAATGGTTGGCCATTTTGAAAATAGGCGTACGCGCTAATGTTGACAACTTTTCGAGGCGAGAACATACCTATCCTAGTTAGGGGGACCCGCCCCTCAAGGTGATATGGAAATTAATCACCAGGTGGGTGCAACAAACGCGAATTTTGAAGGCCCGTACAGAAACTGGCTCATGGACTCTAAATGGTGTTTGTCCTCAGTGCGGGCTGCCAAAGTGGTTTATTATCAGACTGGTTTATACACTAAGGCCAGGGAAATAATGAAAACGGGGTAACTGTTTAAAAAAAAATAAAGTTGAGATTAAAGTGGGGTTTAAAATCAAGTATTAAATGTGAACGTATTGTTGAACAAGAATATAACATATGAGTTAGCTAAGTGACAGCTTAGTAGTAACAATGTTTCCATGTTCTGGCCATTTTTTTTTTTATGGAGAAAATCACAAATTTGTCTGGAACATTTTACTAATACTGCTGGTACCCAGCCAATTCAGTTTTACTTACCATCTATATATTAATACCGGTGTCGTCTGTCTGTCTGCGGGTGTGGCTGTCTGGCTGACCGCGTCTATTTCTCGGAGAGATCCCCGAGGGTGCGCCACATTCCTGAACTTGGTGGCTGGGTGGCCCCTTGAACGAACAAAGAGCCGAGTTTGTATAGTAGGGATCAAAGGTCATGGGGGTCATTCAAGGTCAAAGAGTCAAATGGAATAAATGATGGGTGGTGTATGGACACATGAAAACTTGGTGGGGCGAGTGTTGTGATTGCTGGGTCATTACAAGCCAGCGTATCACGAAACCCAGGTGATCACGAAAAGCGGGGAGGCCGGCCTATGTGGAGCATTAATGACAGTTTATGATGGGGTTGGGTAGGGATGACTCAACATTGATCTTGCTTTAGACATAGGAAGTATTTGAGGCATATGGTTGAAAAGATAACGCTAATACAATGAAGAGAGAATCAAACTTTGTCTGCACATTTTTACATAACTGTGTCAACCACATGATTTTGTTTAACTTGCAAAGGGCATTAATATGCAGCTATGATGGCATCTATCTACTACACGGCCGCAGCCGAGATTCTGTTCACTATGTAGTGCCAAATGTCCGTTTGTCATTAGGTTGGGGATGTTCAGATGGGATTCCCGCTGGATGTCGCAGAAGCAATCACAATCAATGTAGTTTAAAAGGGGCGAAGGACCCGCGTTTTGGCCTGGAGTCCGTTAAACTTCCAACATGTGAGTATAGCTACTGGGCAATCGCACGATGACAGTGACCGGCAAACGTGCACGGTTCCGTGGGCTAACAGAAGATGAAATTGGAGGGATTAAAGGATATCTCCAGATATCTGTGCTTTGGTCTATGTGCTCGCGCAAGGATATGTTTTGTATCGCCTAAGAGATAGCTTGGTTGTATTGGGCCATGCAGTCCATCCTGTAGCTCTTTCTTCATGGTTCACAGGTGTTTCTCAGATCATAGTAAACTAGGCTACTCTCTACACAGGCTCTAAAGAATGGAGAGCTTGGTTGAATTGGAGATACCAGAGTGCCATTAGTGGTGTTTGTTTGTGTTTATTGCATGCTTCCAAGTTGGATGCATGGGGGGGGGTGCATCGGACGGGCAGGAGGGTACTGTGTCTCAACACAAATTACCATCGGGGGACGTGCACAGCATCAGTCCTCATTCTTTACCTTGGTTATACAACGACCCCTTTTTTAATGCCAATTTCGGTTTTTGTATGTGGCAATGGGTCGTTTTTCAAAGAGCTGTGTCAATTGCTAAAATGTCAAAATTTTGAGGAATAAAAAAAGATTAAACTTAGGTTAAATTTGGCCCAAAATTTGAATCTTGGTATAGCTATGGGTCTCAAGTTTTTTGGAAAAAGTGGTATAGCTATGGGTCATAATTCCAGACTCTTGAGGCACGTCCCTACCTACCAGGGGTATTTAGGGAGACTCTAACTGATCTGCTTTAGACGCGGACTATTCAGGGGTTGGGATGGAAGAAGAATAATTAAAACATCATACATGGGACTGGGACTAAGATAACAATACATGGTCTCTGAATGCGAATCGGGGGATTCATCGGGTAATATCGGCTGATCGTTCCACGCTTTGGTTATATTATAGGACTAAATCGCTTCTTTGCTCTGGCCCATTTTAACAAAACCATTGGTTTACTTACTAGCCATGGGTATTATGGCGAAGAAATAATGGGGGTTGTGTATAGGGTTCATTCTACATTTAAGCAGAATGTTTACAGATGACTGCATTGTCTGGCAAAAAACTTGAGGCCTAACTCTGCTTTGGACAGGACTGGGGTCTGCATAAAGGCAATTTTGTCTCTAATTAGGGTTAGTTGCATATATAGCAAGAAAACGAAAGGTCAAATAACAAATAAATATTTTGCCAGACTGCAATATTCCTTGTTGAAATTTGCCACTATTTTGGGTACCAAGGTCGAGTATACTTTGGATGATGTATGGCCATTTGGACTTTGAACCTTTGTAAGGTCAATATAAAGGTCAACGGAAAATGGCAATATCGTTTTTCTGAATAGTTCAAAACGACAGTCAGTATAACGTTATTTAAGTTGTTGCCAACAATTACAGGCAAAAGCATTTGTTAAAATTTAGCGATATCATTCGGATCAGTAATTTTTGTATAACGTCAAAGAAGTAGGATGGGGTTTTCCAGTTTTGTCTTAACAATATGTCATTGGATAGTCGCTCAAGTATGTTTGATATTGCTTTTATATGCGTTAAATTTATTAGTATTTATTATAAAATTATTTTTTACAAGAAATGCGATATGTGATTGAGTTTATTTCTATAAGGATATATTTGGTTTTGCACCTACCTTCATCACGAGATTTTATGTATTTTTATATAATTTATTCTCTGGTCTGAATGATTTTTTTAAATCCCGCACTTCGCATGGCTTGTTATCTGCCACTTATTGATTTTTTTCTTAACATTAGGGAAGAGTTTGCTTGTATAATTGTGAGATTTTTTTTGATAAGATGAGGCATGAATTCTCCGCACAATCATTTAAGTAAACATCGTTCCAATCAGGTTTAGAAGATCGTTCCTAGAGCTGCAATGTGTCAGTCTTGTTTATGCTCCTGATATACGACATTTGTGATCAGATAATGTTTTTATCATTTTTGTTATTCGGTTTATTTTTAATTTGGAAGACAGGGAAGTGATCAGTTAAGACCAGTTATACAAATCCTACGCACTTTACTTTTGTTGGATGCCAAGCTGCCTGCCAATCGTAGCCATAGTATAAAACTCGAACAGATAAAATTGCCCAGGGTGTAACATCGGCCGACCTAGTCAAGATACCAGGCCCTAACATGTTTACAAACATTGCTGTTAAAACTGGTCTGATATCACTAAAAGAGTTATTACCTGGTTGTTATTTTTGGTCAGAACGTTGGTTAAAGCTTGGTATCATTAGTGTTGATGTTTTTGTGGGAATACGTGTAGGTTTACGATTAAAGGGTAGAATGAAGTAGCGTACGTGGTTTAAAATAATAATTGTGGCAGAGTGGGCGTCTCCACAAATGAACAGTGGGCACATTTTCTTAATCAATAACTCGATACTTGTTGGTAAATTGACTTGAAAAGGGTGTGGATGTCGATCAAGGTGGTCTGTATATTACCCAATGAGCTATGTTTCTGGTGCGTGCTCAATTTCAATAAAGAGAGACGATTCATGAGTCATCAGGTCTCGACCTTGAGGTCGTTTCTAATATTGAAATTTAGGTATTTGTCGATGTAGTGGAGGGGCCTATGCTTCTCCGAGAGTGAATTTATGAAGTTCATGTTTAATTGTGGCAACCAACTATAAAGGTACGATACTGGGTTGACTATTCAGAAAAACGATGTTGCCATTTTTCCGCTGACCTTTAGTGACATGTACACGAGGTAAAAGGTCAAAAGCGGTCAAATCGTTCCAAAATATATCGGGGACCTTGGAACCAAAATGTGGCAAATTTCACAAGGAATATTGTATATGAAATTTCTTTTGTTAATAATAATAAGATTAAGCATTTAATATAGCTCTCTACACAGACACAGCGCTTACACAGAAACAATGCAACTTAGAGGCAGCAGCTAATACAGCGCCATAATTGCAATTTTACACAAACAAGACCCGACCGAAACCACAGACGTTAAACTCTGACAAGGAAGGGGAAGAAAGTCCAGTTTTAGAAAGCAGGAAGAAAACCGAGAACCGGAGAAAACCTGCGAGACGAGCTTGGACTGAAACCAATGACACGTAAAAGGCCCTATGACGACCCGGGGATCGAACCTGGGAACTCAGTGTTGTTTAAAGCGAGGGAAGAAAACACAGCTGCGTACTCGTCCCGAAATTGGTACTTGGCTTTTGTTTCTGTATATGCAAACCAGTATAACGCATGATAATTGTGAAATTGTAACAAGGGCCCTATACCTCAGCAAGGAGCCCATAAGTTGCCATGATCAGATTTTCCGTTCGTGGCACCCAATTAGTGATTTCTTTTCCCATTATACACCTTGAAGGGGATGTCCTCTGACTAGGATTAGGTATGTTTCCGTCCCGAAAAGCTGCCCGTTAGCGTGTCCTGCCCATTTCCAAAAATGGCCGCCATTGTTTTATGTACAACCGCCATATCATTTTCATTACAGGTATGAAAGTGTATCCACGACTACACGAAAAAACCAAGTTTTAAACTGCCTGAAGGGGGCTTAAACATCTAGGCGTCCAAGTGCCGCCAAGGAAGGCATCTTTTGCGAAATGAACTTAAATGCAAATTGTTTAAATAGGAACCTGGGTGATATTTTGGGAGGTCCAAAAGAATTTATACTTTACGTACAGGTTTGTTTTTTAAAGATGGCTTTGATGTTATTCGCTCTATGGTAACGTAAATCAGGAAGAAAGCAGCCCTACCCATTTTTCCGACGTATTAACAACACTTTCTAATAATGACCCTAAATCATTCCAAGATGTAACAATATTAAAGAGGGCTATGACTTGTCCTAGAGAGTTGCCGTTTATACTGGGTCGTACTTGAGGCCATATAAGTAGTTTAAACTAACTCTTAATAGTTCATAAGAAGACATTAGCTCATATCAACCTGGTACAATCAAATCATAATAAATGGGTGTTGACTGTATTTAAGGACTACTCAGTGACATCATAGGTGTTTCCCGGTAAAAATAAAAACATATGTTTATGTAGAAGTGAAAAAAATGTCGATATTAGAGGAAATTTAAATATGGTGGCCTATTTCTTTCGAGCCACATCAGGTGCTTCTTTGTTTCGGACTTGTACCACAGGCTTCCTTCTCTCTATCTCTACTGCCTAGATCAGCTTCTTCCAGCGTCAACGAGTGTTGAGTGGTAATGTCAATTTCCAGAAGTACGAGAGAAAATTGGGGCAAAAATGTTATCAATAGTTTTTCGTTATGGATCTTATTATGTCGAAAAAGATGTGTGGCAGGAGTGTTTTCATCTTGATTATGTCCCCCGGAGAGGGTAAACCGCCGCCATCATGATTATGATAATGTCCCAATACACAAATGTCATAATCTCTTTTTGGTGCTCTCAAAAGATTACTCCGCATTATTACCCCATCTATTTGGCATTTTCGTACATTAACAAAACATCCTCCTACCGGCGGCCTCTTGGACCGTAAATGTTTAAGCCCACTTAAGAAGTAAACTTTATTTCGTTTAGTCCTGGATAAAATTCCTCTCTATAATGAAATACAAAGCATATTTTCATAAAAACAATGGTGGGCATTTTGAAATAGGCACGTACGCGCTAATGTGCAACTTTTCGGGCCGGAACATACCTAAATCCTAGTTAGGGGACACCCCCTTCAAGGTGATATAGTGGAAAATTCAATCACCATGTGGTGCAATAAAAACAAAAAAAACAACCTCGAATTTAAGGCCCGTACAGAAACGGGCTCATGGACTAAGTGGATGTTTGTGCCTCCAGGTGGCATGCCAAAGTGTTATATTATCTTGACGGGTTATCACCAAGACCAGTGAAATAATGAAAACGGGTATGTTTAAAAAAAATTAAATTGAGATAACAGTGTTTAAAACAAAGAGTATGTGAACGTATTGGTTGAACAAGAATATAACATATGATTTCATTCTAAGTGACAGCAGTAACAATGTTCCATGTTCTGGCACATTTTTTATGGAAAACTCACATTTTGTCTGGAACATTTTACCCTAACCTGTGTACCACAATTCAGTTTACTTAACTCATCTATATATTAATACGCGGTGTCTGTCTGTCTGTCTGCGGGTGTGTCTGTCTGACCGCGTCATTTTCTCGAGACCGAGGGTCTCACATTCCTGAAACTTGGTGTTGGGTGCCCCTTGACCGCACAAAGACCGAGTTTGTATTAGTTAGTGGATCAAGGTCTGGGGGTCATCAAGGTCAAAGGATGTCAAATGGAGATAAATGATGTGTATGGACATGAAACTTGGTGGGGGCGATTGGTTGATGCTGGGTCATTCAGCCAGGTGATCACCGAAACCGGTGATCAAGAAAGCCTGGACGCCTATGGCATTAATGACAGTTATTATGGGGGTTGGTAGGGGATGACTCTAACTTGATCTTGCCTTTAGACTATAGACTATTTAGGGCTATGGTTGAAAAGATAAAGGCATCATACAAATGAAGGAAATCACTTTTGTCTTGCCAATTTTTACAAACTGTGTAAAACACACTTTTGTTTACACTGCAATGTCCATTAATAGCAACCCCCTATGATGGCATCTATCTAGCTAACGGCCGCAGCCTAGATGCTTTCCACCATGTAGCGCCAATGTCCCTGTTTGTCATCAGGCCGGGGACGTCAGACGGATCCTGCTGGATATCTCGATCACATCAATGTAGTTAAAGGGGCGAGACCCCTGTTTTGGGGCATGGTAAACTTCCAACCTGTGACGTCTGAGACTACTTGGTCATTCGCACGATTACAGTGAACCGGCAAATCGTGCACGGCGTTGGCAACAGCAAGATGATTGGAGGGATATCCCATATATCTTTGCTTTGGTCTTGTGCTCGCGCAGGATATGTTGTGTACTCGCATAAGAAGTTTGGTGTAGGTGCCATCCAGTCTATCCTTTAGCTCTTGCTTCATGGTCCAGGTTCAGATCCATACACCAGGATACTCTCTACACTCTCTAAAGAATTTCAGCTTGGTTGAATTGAGATCCCAGATGCCATAAGTGTGTAGTTTATTGCAGGCATTCCATCTTGGATGCATGGGGTGGAGGGCATAGGCCGGGGGATGGATTCAATACAAATAACCATACGGGGACTTGCCACAGACATCAGTCTCATTTTTTTAACCTTCTGGTATACCCTGACCCCTTTTTTTCATGCCAAGTTTCGGTGTGGCAATGGGTCGTTTTTCAAAGAGCTGGTCAAATTTGCTAAAATTCAAAATTTTGAGGAAAAAAAGATTAAAAAAATCAGGTTAAATTTGGCCCAAAATTTGCATCTTTGGTATAACTTATGGTCTCCTTTTTGGCAATAAATGGTAATAGCTTATGGGTCCTACTTCCAACCTTGGGTGCACGTCCTACCTACCCCGGGGGTATAGGAGACTCTAACTTGATCTTGCTTAGACGAGACTATTCCGGTCTCTGATTGAAAGAATAATTAAAACATCATACATGTGACAGACAAGATAACACTACATGTCTCTGAAGTGCAATCGTGGTTTTTCACGGTAATACGGCGATACGTTCCTGGATTTTGGGTATAGACTACATCGCTCATTTTCTCTTGCAACATTTTACAAAACAACTTGGTTTACTTTACGTACCGATGGGTATTTAATGGCAAGAAATAAGGGGTTGTGTAGGGTTCATGTCTACATTCAATCAGAATGTTTACAGATGACTGCATTGTGCAAAAACTTGAGGCCTAACTCTGCTTTGGACAGGACTGGGGTCTGCATAAAGGCAATTTTGTCTCTAATTAGGTTATTGCATATAACAGAAAACGAAGGTCAAAACAAAAATAAATATCATATTGCAATATTCCTTGTTGAAATTGACCCATTTTTTTTGGTACCACGGATCATTTATATTTGGATGATGTATGGCCATTTTGACTTTTAAACCTTTGTTCAAGGTCAATAAAGGTCAACGGGGAAATGGCGACATCGTTTTTCTGAATAGTCAAACCCAGTAGTATACGTTTATAGTTGTTGCCAACAATTAACATGAACTTCACCACATTTTACATAGGCCCCTTCACTAAGTATTACGCAATACCCCGCCTTTATTGTGTAGATGATCAGATTGCACCAGTGTATAACCATCCATATCAGTAAGCGGAGGAGGAGTGTTATTATCGCTGAACCATGTTTCGGTGATTCTGAAAGCAAATTCGGAAAAATGTGGTTTCTGTTAGACGACAGTCGGTAATTGAACTCAACATTTTTAGTTATATACGGGAATTGATGTGAATCATGATGAGATTAGTGGCTTTATTTATATATATCAGTAAATGGTCAATGCAGATTAATTTATTTGTCATTTTCTTGATTAAGTCATAGTTATTGTTAGGATAAAGATATTATCATCCGTTTACGATATTCATTGATATTCAATGGATTGCTATTTAGTGATGGGATTGTAAGTAACGTATGTTATGATCGTGATTTATTGATTTATTTCAGGAATAAATTCATCATATCAACGATGTATTATAGGCAGTGAGTCAATACAATCCGACAGTACATTATGTCTGATTTTGCTTTATGAAGATCACAGGGACTAAGTAGCGAACACAACGGCTGTGAATAGATTAAGGCAGACCCTTAGTTGTTTACGACAATACATACAAGAAATACCACAGGAAAAAGGGAAAAATAGATAACAAGTTGGGATTAATATTTTAAAAAAAATATATAAAAAATAAGATGATGGAAAAAAAATAGATTAACGTGGAGTTGGAGCAAATTTGAACATATGCAAGCACTGATGTGTAAAGTAAACGAGGCATTATTAGCTGATATGCAAGATCAAACGTTATTAATTTTATGAAGAAGGATAGTACACACTGGAATGTAAGAAACAGAATGCATGTCATTTACAAATCATTAAATGATATTGTAAAGGTGACATACTATCCCATTGTACAAAATGGAGTTCATGTGTATGTACTTGTGCGTGTTTGTGATGTGGTGATTGTTGTTGTGTGGGAAGTGGGGGTGTGTATTGGTATTGTGGGGTTGTATGGGTGTGGTGGGGAGTGTAGATGGTTGGGTATTGACGGGGAAAAATTGCATCGTTTTTAAAACAGTCAAACCAAAAACAAAGCAGCAACAGTATGATGTATATATCAATATGGCAAAGATTAATATCATAGTCATGTGAAGATTAATCTCGAGTCATGTTGAAGATTTAACTCATTAGTGCATGTGCAGATTAAACCTCATAGCATTGTGAAGATTAACCTCATAGTCTAGTCATGTGAGATGAACCTAATAGTCATTGTGAAGATACTTATAAAAACATACAGAGTAGGAAACTATGGGTATCATAACAACAGATTACTGCAGCTGAACATGGTATTACCTACTACATGAACAAAATGGATACATTATTATACCCGGAGGAAAACGACATATGTATTGTATCGAGTAAAAAAATACATAAATTAAAATGGTTAAACACAACCAAAAAGACACTGGAAGGACACAAAAACAACACGAGGGACAGGACATGTGCCTTGTGGAAGACCATATATAAAGACCATTAATAGGGCAGGGTAATAGGCACTACTTATTAGTTGCTATTCATTTTGATCACAGTTTAACTCTCCCAATACGCAAAACGGCCGCGTCACCAACGACCGTCTCGGGGAGAGGCGACGCACGATTGCGAAATGCGAGATTTATAAGAAAAATTAATTAAGGAAATTAGTTAAAGTCTGCTCCGAGATTTCGAAATATTATATTTTGGGGTATAATGAAAAATAGTCACTAGAACTAAAGATAGTAACCTAACATGCACAATTCCGAAATTTGAGATTTGAAATCGGATTTTCGTTTTGATGCAGTGCAGTAAATAATTTATGTGTAGTATTACGTCCATAGGGATACTGTGTTATAACAAAAATTCCGCGTTCCGGAATTTTATAACAAACGTTGGATTTTCTATATGAAGGAATTCGATTTAAGCTTAGACAATTCACACAGTGAGTAGTAAATGGACAAGCCGTTTACATGCAAAACACAATTTTTTGGAAATTGAGGGCCGACCTCCTCAGGAAATCTCTGCGTCGGCCTCCTTAAGAAATTTAATATTTAGAAAGAAAGAATTGCCATTTGAGCATTTAGGAAAAGATCAAGGCATTCTGAATATTTTCAATTGGGTGGTAAACTCGTTTGTTGATCGGGAACATATTCCAAGTCTAGGTCCGTATGGAAGATGAATTTATTTTGGTGATTTCATCCCGAAGTGTTTTGTTTAGTATCATAATTATGAGTACTACCAAGTTCTGAAACTGCGTTGGATCAAATGATGCTGGTATAAGCTTTACATGAAAAATACCAACTCCCATATTTAGGATATGAAAGATATTTAAGGTATGGTATTTTTCAAGAAAGGGTTTGTATGACACAGGTATGAAAACTTTAGAATTATTTTGATGGGCTCGTTTGTAGCTTAAAATATTTTCCTTAGGTATGACTTTGCTGCATACCCCAAAGTAGTATCCCATATGATAGTAAGGTAGAATAAATGAACAGTGTAGCTGATACAATAGGTTATTGGCAAGAAATGTTTAACTTTGTTCAGTACGCCAATGTTTCTGGACATAGCTTGCAGACATATCGATGTGCATTTTGAGTGTCAAATTTTCATATATTATCATTCCTAAAATGTGTATTGCAAATCTAGTCACTTTGCACCATCTAATTAGTTTTTGGTTTTTATATGGAGTTCCAAGAAGCATGAGATTTGTCTTGGCCGCATTGAGAGATACTTTATTGCACTTGTAACAATTACACACTTCTTGCAATTCATTATTCATAGTATCAATATTGTACATTTATGTTTTTCATCAGAAAGAAATACAGTGGTGTCATCCGCAAAGAGTATATAGTGAGAGCACTTCGAATTAAGCAATATCATTACATATAAATAATAAAAACATGGTCCTGAATGAGCCTTCGGTACACCACATCAATTATTACTTTCACGAAAGATGATACATTATTGTTATCTTTTAACATAATATACATGTCATCTTGCCAAAAAAAACCCAAACAGCATGAGAAACTCCTCGTAACCATATGGTACATTCCATCTAATAAATATTATTCTCGATAGTGTCAAAAGCTTTGATAGATCCATGAATATCCTCAATAGTTAATTTATCCTCATCAATGGTTCAGTTCCATTTTGAGAAATCTAGAATATTTATATGGTTATTTTTTGAGCCAATATTGTTTATGGCAAAAACTTATGTTTGACAAAAAAAATCATAGCATCTGTTATACACAATACGTTCCCTACAAGTTTTGGAACTGTTGGCAACTGGACCGGTCTATAGTCCCAAATGTTCGGCTTGATCTTTTTTTGAAGATTGGAATAACTTTGGCAATTTTCATGTCTTAGGAACACCCGGCAGTACTAATTGATCAGTTAAATGAACTTGTAAAGGATAAATATTTCATTCGTCTCTTTTTTTTTACGAGGTCAGGTTTGATGTTATCGTGACCCGGTGTAGAAGTAATTAGTCCGCGGTACTCATAGGCCGGCCACACGTAAAGAATAGATCCTCAATGCAGTTGACTCTTCACGCACATTAGTTTCACGCTTTATTCCGTTATCGTCTATGGAGCCCCGGATTGTGGCTCCCGCCGGACTATCTCTGCTATTCACACCGGATTTTTTTATTCCCTAGTTGCATAATAATTCTTAGCAATCCAATCTTCGTCTGTCGGTCTAAGAAAGCATGTAGCACTAAACTTTGTTTCTCAATAATAATTAAAGTCATTGCCAGAAATATTTAATGCTTGTCCGCTATGGTTGGGCACATACAGCAAAATATTATTAACCTCATTTGCAATTGCGTTAGGGTCTTTTAGAGTTCATTCTTTTTGACAAATTTCTCGAGATGTTGTTTCTTTGATGTCCTTAGTATTGAATTCAAAATGTTCCACGTCTTTGAATTATGTTTTTCGTTATCTAACAACTACTGATAGTTTTTTAGTTAAGCGAAGTAAACTATTAGTCTTTCGATATGTTTTGGTATTTCTAACTATTTAGCTGTTTTTAGTTTTTATTTTATTGAAAATAAAAGCATTCATTATAAAACGCCTTGTAAAATGAATACAAATATAAATGAACTTGATAGTAAGATAAAACCTTCTTTATAAAATAGTGCTTACATGATTTCCTTTTACCCTGCCAAAAAAGGTAATTCAGCATAACATCGCAACTTCTTCCACTTAACGTTAGACATACATTTTGGACGTTCCTTAGTGACATCTTCTATGAGTGTACTTCCACAACAAATGGGCCCGATGCTGTAATGTTTTCGCGTACAACATTATCGTACATTATTAGTGAATTTTCAATTATACGATAAGGCATTAGGAATTTCATAAATATGCTGTAAACTTCACGAAAATCCAGACAGCAATTCCTTCCAACAAACTCGTACAGATTGAGTAGTATATGTTACATTAAGCATTAAGTATCCTGATTAAATCACTTTGATTACAAAATAAACAATTTTCAATTGTTTTAAATGTTTAATTGTTTTAATTGTTTATTTTAAACCTGGTTAGGTTAGAATTGAAAATCCTCATCAGTCCTCTTTCTATCTCCATTGGCACATTTTGTTGCCTCTAAGAGATGATGACGACTAAGAAAATCGTACAAAAGCCAGCATTTTCTATGCCCTCCCAGGCAAAATATGTTCAATACCACCGTTCTGTGGCGATCGATCTACCTCTTTTTGAGTGCTCCAACAGTTGAATCCGCATTCGAATCCGTTGCAAAGAAACTTGGACTTTTTTGTTTAGTTTTTTCAACAGGCCAATCTCTTTGTAAATTAAATTGACAAGGCCACAAAGGATCGTAATGGAAAGCGTGCTCCAAATGAAGAACGTTTCAATGTTCCCACATGTAAACATAAATCATATTTGCTAATATTGTTTCAAATTTTTAGATACTTTCAATTCATAATTCCTAAAATTGAATCGCACGATATCTCGAAATGTGAATTTTGGTCGATGGCCTGTTTTAGGAAGATTCGTGACGTATGTACTATAGTAAATTCAACCTGTCACCAGAGGCAAGTTGTTGGACAGCGTCGATTAGTTGGGAAGGGGGTAGAGAAAAGAAAATATCTGTCCGATTCACTTGTTTCATGGACGAACTAATATAATCTGGCCTTTCATGTTGACATCATTTTTACATAGAGATTGCCAACGACTTTTGTGTTCCTTTGATAATCCAAACACGGGCGCTCAAAATCATAACATTTCAACTCGCTGTTAAACATTGAATACCACTGAATCAAATACGTTAGTTACGTGTTTTTGGAAAAAAAAGGTGACTTGAATTGCATTCATTAAGCATAGAATTGGATTATTCTCTGCTATCGGACGACATGTTTCAATAGTTTAGCGTGGAATTTCTAATTTCCACCCCCCTGCACACATCCCCTCATTCAATCCCTACCTTCGGAAAAGTCAGAGTGACACGATGGGTTGACTCTACTATAGTTTCATGTATTCCCGCTCATGGGTTGTACGCTATCGCATTGATCTGTCCTGTGGTGACCTTTTCATACGAACCTACTGTTTCGGGTTTAAAGCCAAAATAATCCCACAATTACCAAAATAATAAACGTACACGTTTGCACTTTTCCAGTTTCTGTACACTAGATTGACTTTGCGATGTGTTCTAATTTCCGAGATGACCGTGTGATTCTCCATAATGCTCTAATAGTATTGGTTATCACGATTTGTCACATATATCTCTTTATTATTTAAAATTCTACTTTCCTGAACTTTCCTGGCCTAAATTACGACTAATTACATTTTGGCAAAGTTTTTAAAAAATTGCTACCGTGATGTGCTCTGTTTGGGGTCAGAGGTCATCGGGGGTTAAAGGTTTAAACATTTAGGCCCGTGTTCAGAATGTGTTTAGCTAAACGCGATTTTAGCTTAAAAATCACCGTAATTTTAAAATGCGAAAGCAAACGCGTTTAATAGTTTTAACCATTTGTTACCTTACACCAGAACTTTAAACACAGAGTAACATCGTCCGTTTTAAAACGCTACTGAGTGTATAAAAGCCCCTATTGTGTTTTAATGGTTGATCGCACAAAGTGTATCATGGCTTTCCGCAGCGTTTAAGGTGCTACAACAACTGGACGAGAATGATATGCACCATTGCGGCATTGCTGTTGTAAACTGGAGAAAGGCACATGAGCCGTGCACGACGGAAACACACACGAAAACACAGTTTAAACTGAGCCCCGTTACTAGTTTAATTTCGATGCATTTTGGCGAAGTTAAAATTACGTTTTAAATTTAAACTCCTTTCTGGAAGTGCGTTTACTGAAGCGATTACTTTTATCTCACATATTGACCGGTTCTCTTAGCTTAAAATCGCGCCAAACACCAATATGTTTAAATAGTTTAAATCATAAAAATTAAATCTATCAATTCTTTGTCCAAATGGTCATTAGATATTAATATGTAAAAATACCTAGACCTATGGACAACAAGAAACCATTTGATTTTGGTCCTTCTTGAAATCTTCATACATTTAACACAAAAACGTTTTAGACAATCTTGTATTTGTTAGGGGTGTTTGTCAATGCTGAAAGAATTTATTATGGGTGCCCCACCCTGTGAATTCGGCAGCCTTAACGGAATAAACTGGCATGTTTAAAGGAATGTGACAGAATACTGAAATTCATACCCAAAAGGCCGTCATTTTCCCATTAAGTTTGTACAGTAACGTGTGAATGGTTTGGTTTCTTCAATTTTTAAGAATAGTCTTACAAATGACTTCCGTTAGTGCCCAAGGGGGGGGGTCCGAACCCCCACTAATTAACTCATTACGGCTTTGGACGATTTTATTTTTTTTTTGTATGAAAATAAGCTAAGTTAAAAGTCGACATTACGGCCCTTTTCCCTCAAACGATGTTTAACGCTAATCACTGCTTTAATCTTCAATTCAAACGTCCGCCTAAAAATAAACGCCGTTCTCAAAGCATGGTTAACTTTATACGCTTGTTAATTTTAGTCGACATCGTTAAACCTGTTTCAAACGTTTTAACACTTAACTTGGTCGGGGGGTAGTTGAGGCGTGCTTTACTTCACGATTTCATAGTGGCTGGATATTTTTAGCTACATGTGATACCCTTGGTTAGGGACTAGTTGCCTCCTTTATTCTCTTTCTTTCCGAGTTCAGAGTGTGATTGTCTTCTCGTCCATTTTTCCTGTGCTTCATTTTAAGTGCTCGAGTGTATTTGTTAGTTTTGACGATAGCAAGTCAGCAAACTACATACACCTTTTTAAACAGGTCCCGGTTTTTCTACATCGCTGAACAAATTTTCTAAAGCACCTTGCATAACGTGACATTCTTGAAATCTACCCGTGGACTTCCTGCATTGCATTTACCTACGGAAGGCGGGTTTATCTCACATAATAAATAATTGTTCACGCCACACGTAATATTATAGTCGAAGATAAGTGACAGTTCGTGGATGATATTTACGGCTTTTTAATGCGTGGTCAGCTAAACGACTTGTTACAAATTCACTGCAGTTTTTTAAACCGTGCGTTTAGCTACCACATTTAGGCCACCACCCGTTTATTTTAAACATCGTTTGAGACTACGGCCCTACAAGACAGGTACTCCCATGTCATAACTAATCTAGTTTCCTACCGCATAGCCACTAGTTTTTTATGTTGTCATAAACTATATTGTTTACAATAAGCTTTGGACTCCCCTCATTTTGACTAAAACAAATGGCGGCCAAATATAAATTTTGGATAAAAATGCCTATTTGCCGCGTAAATGGCGCACAAAACCTATATTCCGCCTTTAATTATACAAGACAAAAGATCCGTTGGCCTTGACAAGGAAAAAAATCGATTTTTTTATTCGGTGAACCTACAAAATCCAAAATGCCGCCCATGAACTCTCTAAACAGCTATAATTACATAAAAGTACTTTTTTCAGATTATATTAGTAATGGTTGAAAGATGCCTTATTAACTTGTTGTTAGGAGCTTCTTCCGCAAAATCTACATGGCTATATTTTCGCCTTAACAGGAGCCCAAAACAAAATCAAAATGGCTGCCAAAATACCAATTTTTAATCCCTTTTTCTGCTAAAAGTATATTTCCGTCGTAAATGCACACAAAACTTGAAATTTACCAACAATAAACTAAACACCTATACTACCACATTTACCTTTACCCCTTTACATGTATCCATATGCATAGGAGGACCATTCGCCTCCATCACCCTCAAATTTCAATTGTTTTGATCACGTGACCCAAACATTAGAAAATGGCCGCCATTTAAATACCAAAGCTTTATTATAAGTGTTTAGTCAGATATGATCATAATCTACTGATGCATTAAATTAAACTGGCAAGACGAGACCGGTCCTATAGTCCAAATGGTTCGGGGGCTCTCTTTTTTTGAAGATTGGAATAACTTTGGCAATTTTCATGTCATTAGGAACGTCCCAGTATAAGTGATAAGTTAAATGAACTTGTAAGGATAAACATATTTCATTCGCTAACTGTTTTAGCGAGTTTAGCTTGTTATTGAGCTGCTACCTCACATATATCGCTACATTTGAACCTCCAAATGGCAGCCTTAAAAAAACAATCAAAATGGCGGCCAGGATACCAATTTTGCCTTATAATCCAGATTATACATTGTTCGTCACGTATAAACACACACAACCAGACATTTCCTCTTTGGATGTACCAAGAGAAAATTTCAAATATAATTTAAAAAAACACCCTATAAGAAAACGAGATTGAAAACCATGGCCTGGTGTGGCCGCAGCACCCATGCTTGAACTCCTTGTTAGTATGTGCACAGCATTGATGGTATTCAATAATACAAGTCCAGGATTATAAAATATCGCTTACGTCCCTTACTATCACCGACGATCACTGCAAAAAAAGTAAGGTACGATTTGTCTCTGTTTAGATCTAGGAGCAATTTCCCTAGATACACAGTCAACGGGTCCGCTCCATGATTTTTTTGAAAAGTGGCAAAAATAGCATTATGGATTTGTAGCATAGAACCTGGTAGATACGCTATAAATAGAGCTCAGAAAGCCTATGACGAACCAACCATACCATAGTAAGCCAGTAGTGTCAGGTGAATGCACATATTTATTTCGACTAGCAAGACCTTTCTAAAGTGGACTAGACCGGAGACTAGAACAATGAAGGCAAAGTCTACAAAGTGTAAAGGTCTGACCAGGAAGTCCTTCCAAATGATAAGGACGACATCATCTGCACACTAATGATGCTCATCTATATGCTTAGATGGAAAAAAAATTCATCCTTCATCCAACCCGGCATCCATGAGGTTCCATGGCCAAGAGATCTTCAGGACCCCCGTGGAGATGCGATCATGTGTGGAGACCAAATTAAAAACTCTCTTGGAGGTGACAGAATAGGAAGTTGTGAGATATACGAAACCATATCGTTAGTTCAAGTTCAAGTTTCAATATTTTCAGCTAACATATCGTAGCGAGACAGAAATATGTAATACAGTATAATTATAATAATACATAAGAGTACCAATTGTAGACTGTACTACGATACTGGGGGTATATGATATGATATGCTAGGACTCAGCAATGGACAACACCGATGGCTTATGGTTATTGCTGGCCCTGTAATACATCCAAGTAAAATATACTCAATATTAGCAGATAATGATGAAACACAGCTGTTTGAAGTGACAAAACGAGAATAACACAAAAATATCAACGGCGAACACTCCTGCGACCAAGTTGGACAGCCTATGCCTCCCCCTACATTCTGAGAAAATCTGATGAAACTTCACCGCGGGCAAAATGTAATTTTTTCAGCAAATCTAGTTATACCGGCTTTCCTAGGGATATAGAATACAACATACACCATCAGACCCCTATAGGCCACATGGCAAGATTCCCGCAATGGAATTTGCTGATTTGCGAGGTAATAGGTCGTGTCATATCCATACTTCTAACAGTTGTCCAAAATTTGTCGCCTTGCTTAAAAATCGCTCAAAATAAAAAGATACATTTGCAGTGTCAAACAGCTGTGACAGTGTATCAACTAGAATATTCATGGTCTATACATACAAAAACAGAGACAAACAAACAAAAACAAACAATATGTCTAAACTAAACAAACACTGACGGAAGACGGAATACGGGAATTTGGCCAAGAAGGAGAGACTCTTGCAGCATGTCTTGCTGAGGTATTGTAATAATATTTTCATAATGATGAGCAGGATAAGAAGCGGTAGAGGTGAGAAAAATGTAAGGAATAAGATATAAACTGGGATTAAGAAAAGGTGAGAGAAAAAAGGACTCGGGGAGAGAATTTAAAAGAATTGTACTGGTTGATGAAAAAGTATTTTTTCAGTTGAGCTTTACAAAGATTTTTGTTTGTAATTGTTGTGATGGATCTTGAAGATCATTCCAAATTTTTGCGCCGTGATCACTGAATAAAGTGCTTTTTCAGAGGAAGATTTTGGGGGGTAAATGAAGTTTATTCGCTTGTCTGGGGTTATAGCTTGTGGATTTGTCGAATTTATCACTCCTAACGCTTTCCCTATCTCACTTGCCAGAATCTTTAAACTCTGTCAACTCGATAACTGAAGAAGTGGGCACATCCATCCATCTGTCCAACAGAAACAACTAAAGGCCATTTCTATCCACCTAAAATGTATCAAGTTGGTTGTGAAGGACCACATTTTGAAATATGCAGCGGAATCAGAAACAAATTTGTATACGGACACTTGTCATCTAGACAGGGAGAAAAGAAGAACTGAATGTGAAGAGAGCCTAACATGAAAGGGAAAGGATATCAATGTACTTTGCAAAGGGCACATAGCCGACAAGGCCTCGGTTACCCCAGTCTGGGAAAGGCATTAACCATTGAACAAGAAAGAACACAGATGCCCGGTCTGCCCTTGTAAAAGTGTCACAGGAACCGATGTTGGTATCCCTATATGGTAAGGCCCAGAAAGGTAGAGTGACTATGCTTGGGAGATGGCAATGCGAATGGACATCGGTGAATAAGCTCCTCTACTCCTGGTAACCAGAAATGCTGAATTCTACCTAAACACTATACAGGATCACATTCCTACACTAGTCAATTGAAGACATGCTCGTGGAATGGGTGGCTTTTTCCTTTGGGTTTTTTTGTTTTTGTTTGTTTGTTTGTTGCACTATGATGCAACATATTCAAACTGTTGCCAGTACTCATTTACGATAAGGAAGGTTATAACTGGTGGAAGGACATGACACAATCCTTCGTGAGATTGCGCACCAGCTAGTGCTAGCCATCATTAGAGCAAGAACCCCTCCAAAAGGAGGATGACAATGTAATCAAACCTGGCCAAGCAGACATGTACAGACCAAATGGCATTAGTACCTGGCTGGAAGACAAAGAAGCAGGGAGTTTCCAGAATAGTGAGAAAGAAATTTACTGTGAGTGTGAGGGATGAAGACAAACGACCCTTCATTATTCCCGCAATAAAATAATAACCACAGAGACCAGATGTCACAATCTATTCTCCTGCAAGGAATGAAGGATTGTCACCATTGAATTGACAGTACCGGCAGAAGAGTTAATATAGCATAATTCACCAAAAGAAGTGTAATGAAGGAAGTCAAAGAAGCACAGGAGCTGGGAGTTCCCAGTAGAGGTGGGGTCCAGAGGATTCCCCAACCAGACTCTGAGAACCTGCTTCAAATCCTTTCGGGCTGACAAATAAGGAAACCGAGAAGGTTACTGCACTCTGTATCAGAATGGCTTACGCGCTAACCTATGCGCTGTCGCTTTACAAGAAACAACAAGAGGTGAGGCAAGTAGTCGCACAACTACACAACCCGCCAGTGGAAAACTACCAGGCAGAGGCAGCATCACAAACCAAGTTAGGTCATGTGACCAGCCAGCCGTGACTGGGAGCTTGCTTTCGATTCGGAGTGTTCCAGCTTGCAAGCCGTATCTTATGGTTCAGGTTTCCAATCTAAGAACTGTTAAGGGGGGGCATTGACTGGGAACGTTCTTGTTCGTCACCTATGCTCCAAATGTTCCTAGCTTCACAACACAGTAAGTAGAGAAAGGAAAGAAACATTGATGAGATCAACCAGGACGCGGGCCACACCCGGAGAGAACAGTCTTGTCCTAGGGTACGTGATACAAGTGGACATTTACCTTCTTTGGTACATCACAAAGATAAACATTTTGAGTTGGTGTGCGAAATTTTACGACGGCATACAATTATAGTTGGAATTATAAGACAAACTTGGGATACTGGGCCGCATTTTACTGTTTTTTGCTGCCTATGAGGCATCATAATGATTAGCCCATTGGGTCCAAGGAAAGGGTTTGATGATTACCAGGAGATTCAGTCCTTAAAATCCTAATGCTATTGTTGCCACTTTTCGAAAATCACGGAGGGACCTCTGGCGTCGTGTTAGGTGAAATTGCTCTAGATTGATATACAAGACAAATACCGCTTCCTCACTTTTTTGCGGTGATCGTCTGGTTGATTAGTAAGGAGTGAAAGCGATATAGTATAATCCTGGACTTGTTATTATGAATAACCTCAATGTGTGCACATCCTAAGAGATTTCAAGCAGGAGGTTGCCACACCAGGCCAGGGTTTCAATTCTTGTTCGGTATGGTTAAATGATACAATGGAAATGTACCTTCTTTGGTTCATCAAAAAGAGGAAATTCTGAGTTTGTGTGGTTTTACGAAGACAAGACAGATCCGTGGGGGGTTTTTATGGTTTAAGACAAATGGTATCCCGGCGCATTTTGATTTTTTTGAATGCCATTTGGAGGCAAAATGATTAGCTATAGAGGATGTGAGGCTAGCAGCTCAAAACAAAGGTTAATAAGGAAGCATTTACATTATGTCATATCTGATAAACTTATAATAAGCTTATTTGTATTTAACGTTTGAGGCGGCACCATTTGAAATTTTGGGTCACGTGATCAAAACACTTGAAATTTGAAGTTGATGGATGGCAATGACTATGCCTATGTACATAAAAAGAGTAAATTACAAAGTGTTTCTGTATTGCATTTTACGACGGGAAATAACCTTTTTAGCGAAAAATGATTACAAATTGGTATTGTGGCAGACATTGATTTGTTTTTTTGGATCAAATTCTGATGCAAAACATTATAGCCCAAAACAAAACGAGATTTTGCGATAGAAGATCAACAACAAGTTAAATAAGGCACCTTCAACTGACGAATAGATAATCGAAAATTACTTTTTGGTATTGTTATAGCTGTATAGAGCGTTTCATGGCGGCCATTTTGAGCCTTTCGCTTATCTCCTGCTTTTGTGTCTTCCCTTGATCTCATTGTGTAGGCTACGGATAAAAAAGAATGCGATTCTTTTTCATTCGATTTCAAAAATTCAAAAAACTAAAAAATTAAAAGGGGGAATTCTTAGTTTTTGTGGCATTTTCGACGGTGTGAAATATGCAGTGTAGCCAAAATATCTTGGCCGCCAATGGGTTTTTTAAGTCAAAAATAAGGTTGGCGCCCAAAGCTTATTTAAACAATATAGTTTATGCAACATAAAAAAAAAAACTATGGCTATGTGGTAGGACTCGATTGTTAGCCCTGGGATGTACATGTCTATACATTTCTGAATCTGCTTTATATCTACTTCAAAGTGTTTGTTTCTGGCGTTCCACATCCCATTCTACCTCCTATTGTTTATGCCACCCTTCAAGGAGGTAAATTATGTTGAATTCACTTGAAGGGCTTTTGTTTGCTCTCCAGATCATCCAGGCATGCGAAATTCAGTACCTGCATCCGCATTGGTTCACACCAAAATTTACAGCTTTCAGATTTTGTGTTAAAAATTAGTTCTCTTCTGCATTTTGGCTTGTGTTGTTCGCTTGGCCAAGTCTGGCCAAGCTATTCTATTGACCTAGTGAACGCGCCCTAAGCGACCAACACATTTTGCTTTGTCACTTTCAAATTCAGGGCAATTTTGGACAAGCAAATTTGAGACTTTATCATTGCGGAGGCCGCTATTAAATTTATAGATTTTTTTCAAATAATAATTTGTTAATCGATTTTTTTGTGTGTTTAATTTATAACAATTAGCAGATATCAGGGCACATAATGATGGTATTTGGGGATATTACAATATTTCAATCTATTAAAAAACAGACGTTACACTATCATCTATGGCAGTCGTTGTCGGAGGAGAGACCACGAGTAAAACAAATAGGACAGTATCCATGCAGAGGATGAAGAACAGCAGTTTACAGCCAAGTAAACATAAATGATATGAAATAATCGTCAGTAATATTGCTAAGTAATACGATAATCACCTATCTGAGATCCAAAATGATAACATGTTGATTCTTGCTTTAACAGTTTCACCTTATATTACAAATCTTATTACCCCTTGTCTATAGAATGGCAGATGATACAAAACCCTTCTATTTTTCCCTACTATAACCACATTTTCTGGTTCCCATAATTTCATGTAATTGTCAATTGACTTTTACACACCTTTCATGCAAAAAGATACCATCCCCTGTGGTATAGGTAAAGTACATGATCCCCAAAATGAGGCATGTGTTGGGGTGGCAACCACACCGTAGGGGGAGTACAACATGCCTAGTACGAAGCAGGAATATAACAGAATTGATTTGGCATCAATGGGTAGCCACGGTCTACTTTACTGATACCAAATTGGCGGGTTTTTATCCTAAACCCAAATGATGCAATAATTGACCACACGAGGCTAGGCGGTAGAATAGGGGATATTCTGTTTTTCACCAAAAAAGTAGGAATACCTGATTTCAATGCGGTTCTTTGGCGCTACATGATGGTAAAGACTAATAAAGAACGTTTTGTGCTGTAATGTTTTTGATGGGTAAGTGAAATTGTATATAATACAACTTTCCAAACCCTATCTCTAGTTATTTTCATATTCCCTTAATTTGTCATAGTGACATCATAAGGAAGTGGTACTTATTTTGATACTAATGGAAATAAGAAACTTAAGGTATTCTTTTGGTACACCACCAAAGGAATCGAATGTTCAATAAGCAAACCAAATGGGCGTGGATACCAACACATTTGGCTAGAAAAAAGGGTTAAATACACTGTTGCTCATAAAATTTGGTTTTAAAAATATTTTTTTTCAGACCCAATCTTTAAATGTATATCTATTTGAACGCCTCAGTAATCTATCGAGTTGTGTGAATGAAGCTTACCATAATGAGTCACCATACCAGGTAAAGTGAATTACGTAACAATGCCTTTGGTTGGGAGGCTATAAAATGTCAGACGTCAGTGTTTGTTACCTTTTCCTCGCTCCAAGCCGTGGGGTTTGTGACAATGAGACCTTTTTTCAGAGTTGGTTGTTACCTTTTCAACAAAACACTGACACAGATGTTCCCTAGACTATGCATCGTCTAACGGCTTGTCAATACGCGAAAGAGTACTTGCATCCTCCAACGAGAAGGGTACAAACAAAGCAAGAGTCGCTGATTTTCTCGAGATATCGCAGAGTACGGGTCTGTAAAATCCTCAGCAATCATCCGAGATGTGGGTCATTTGAGGCCAACGAAAATCGTCCTGGACGCCACGATTGACACTACACGAGTTGATCGCCGATCTGCTGCTAAATCTGTGCCGTAGAGCGCGGGAAAAAGCCACCGAGCCCGTCTTCATGGAGAAGAGGGCTATGGAATCAAACGTTTCCATCCAGGGGCAGGAACTCGGCGAGTGCTTCAACATGGTTATAGGTAAGACGAATGAGTTATAATTGTGCGAGCATTCAATATAACCTCTTGGTCCAAGCGATAGGCCCACAGTATATGTGCACCCAGATCCACATTGTGTCAAGACCGTCCCTTCGTGCTGCGCCTCTCTCCCTTTGTTCGGTCAATGCCCCTGTCGCCATTCAGGTTACATTATTGCTCGGCGTGGCGTCCGCTATTGTGTTTTTTTCTTGACATACCGATTCATTCGTGGAGGTTGTGTAAAAAAGGATTCTGCATATACTGCCATTTAACAACAATCATGCTGTGGTGACGTCACCCTATTGTATTTTCGCTCCATTATTTGCACGAATGGAGTCAGCGAAAGTAACTATAACACGCCATTCGTAAACTCAGAAAAGCGACATGCTTTCGCCGAGTTTTACCGACATGGCGTGTTATGCATGGCTACGTTATCTCCATTCGCGCAAAAAATGCAGGAAAACACAATACAAAGCAGGTATTACAATATTGACCCGGCATTTTGAAATAGATTTGCGTTAGATAAAAATGAAAATAACAATATAACCCATACAACGAGGTTAATTTTTGGTGCGTTCCTTTTTAGTTGTGTGTTGTGTTCATTTGTTCTAGAGTAAGTTATGAATCTCACTAAAGAATTTCGTACTTTTTTTATTTTTTGTATGACTTGGAGTATTCGATTCATTTTTAACTATATAAATTCTTTGTGTGTTGAAGAGTAATTTTTTTAAAATTTGACTTATTTGATCTTATATGTCCATGCATGGTTGATCTAATTTTATTCATTTATTCCTTCAACTGGTTGTGTATGTGTTCTTAGGCCTAGCTCTTTTGTTCAGTATTGTTTTTAAATTTTGTCAAATCTAACCGAAACTTGCGGGTTCTTTGTATCTTTTGTGCCCGTGTTCATTTATATGTATTAATTTGTGTTTCCCTGTGTTATTTGCTAAGCTTCAAGCATAATCATAGTATTTTCTACGGAAACATTTGTGTAAAAGTATATGCACGAATTGTAGTTGTTTTATTAATGATAATCAGCGACCGTAAAATTTCATTTTTGTTCTTTCTAGAAATGCACCACCCCTTTTTCGAACCAGAGTTTGTGCATTATTTGACATGCTATCCACATATTCGATCACACATGAAGTGAATACGTAAGCGGAATACAAACCAATACAAACCGTCTTTTATGTAAAGATGATATTGTAGTATGCTTTGATTTTTCTGTCCGTGCAAGACAGAAAAATCTATAGAGCCCAATTAAGTCAAAAAGAGGCTATGCGCCTACATATGTTTTCAGGTTGTGCAATGTCACCAATTCTTTTTTTTTTATTTTGGCTTTAGGGTTTGAGTGTTTCGTGTATGTCCTAAATTAACAAAATAATTTTGTCTCCCTGGAAAATTTTAAAGGGGGTACGTATGGAACTCTTTCCCGTGACATTTTTAGTCGGCCAGATTAAAAATATTGGGAAAACTTTCCTAAAAAAAGGAAATGCGGTTAAATGCGATTGAAAACCTGTATACGAGCGTAACGCCGAGATATTTTTGGCCAATAGGAAAAAATGAGACCACGTCACCTTCACACTTTTACCAAGGGTCCTATTAATCCTTGTCAATCCATTGAAGCAAATACACAATTACCGAGAAACTCCTCGGCCCCATATAGATCTCATCTCCTCTATTAGTCAGCAAAACCAACAGAGGCATATCACGCTGAACTTGACCGTCTGGATGGTCAGCACGAAATACTAATTTTTTTTTTTTGGTTTTGCTGGAAACCCCACCTTTGTAGTAATCCCTGACGTTTGACTTGACTACCTCTAGACTAGTACTGGGCCTGCAACAGAATCGGGTAGCTGGTTCCAATCTTAGTTGTGGCTTGAAATACGGATCTTTCCAGGCCGCTACATGCCCTTTGGGTTTGAAATTTTTGAATATTACCCCCCGCGTAACTCTGGTTTTCCTCGTTGCATAATTGTTGTCGAACAATGGTGACACGAGATATTTTTTCTCCTGTTTCAATTGTCCTGCCAATCAAGCTCTGACATGAGGTTGGTAATGGTACCAGGTAATCTGTTGTATTCTTTTGCACAAAAGCGTCTGCCTTCTTCTGAACTTTTCCTCCAGGGCCTCGATATGACCTTTACCGTGGGATCCCAAGCTGACTTGCAATATTAATAACGGACGGACTATGGCTTTGATACGCTGTGACTTGGCTTTTCCTATTAATTCCCCCACAAGATTTCTCTTTATGTACTGCCCAATGCTTCTGAGCTTTTTGTCACACAAAGACTGGCCTGCATTCCCCAATTAAGAGTATTAGTTTATCTATCTCACTCCAAGGTAGGGAGCGATGTTACGCTCTCACTCCCCCCCCCAAGCTGTTTGCCCGCAAAAAGCGTGAGAAGATCATTTTGCACGAACATCGGTGTCCTTGTCGTTTAACTGATGGTGTGTAATATCATGCCGTCATCTGCGAAAAGGCGACAAGTAGACTTCAGTTGCACATGGAAGGTCATTGATATGCAGTAAAAACCACAGCGGTCCCGTCACTGTGCCCTGCGGTACACCAGAATCACCTGTTGCAGGATCGGAGCTTTGCCCGTCCAACGAGGACACTCGTTGGCTCGCAGAACCATAAGAACATTTTTCAAAAAACCCACGAAAGCAAACTAACTGCCATTTAATGCCATAATGGCCTAAGTTATAGATAGTCTAACCGATGGTGGCACCTTATCGAAGGCTTTACTGAAATCGAGTACAGCGAACAGCGACTTCATTTTTTAGCGTTATAGTTGGTTTGGCAATATCATTTAGTGTAAGAATAAGTTGGAGGCTCTGTCGATCTCTGTCTGACGTGTTGTTGATCAGTCAAAATATTGTGTGTTTCTTCTAAATGCTCATGACGTGACTTGGATGATTGGGTCAAGTATTTTGCAGGCGACAACAGTCAAAGATACTGGGCGGTAATTGCTAACCTCTGCACGACTTCCCTTCTTGTAAATTGCTGTGATATTTGCACGTTTTCAATGCTCAGAACTTATCCAGTTATCTACCGATGCTTGGAATAGGTCTCTGAAGATTGGGGCCAACCCTCAGCACCTACTCAGGAACACCAGGGAGGCAGATTATCGAGGGCCCTGAGATTTTGGATGATACAATTTCAGCAATTGTTTTTCACGCCTTCAGTAGTGATGACTAATTTCTCAATGGGGATAGAAGGGGACCAGAGATGGAAATTGCTCATGCCCTTCCTTGGGAAAACACACTGAACAAACTGTTTATTAAGGATATCGGCTTTGCGTTTGTATCGCACACAAGTTGCCATCAGCTTTGAGGTGATGCCATGCCTTGATGCTCTTACGAAATTCTTAAGGTAGTGGCAAAAAGATTTGGGCTGACTCATTCAAAGAAGTTTCAAGAATTCAGCCGTGATACTTTGCACGAGCTTTGCGTAGATCTTTCTTAACCATCTTCCTAGAATTATGATTCTGCCATCGGCATATACTGGATATTCTTGGGTAGTATACAGTATTTACAGGATCTCATCTGCCGCGTAAAACCCCATAACTCCCTCAGTCGGATTGGATCAGATCCACCTTCAGGTTTATTTCATTTTGATCATGATACAAATATCATCAATATGGATAAAATATATATATACAAGGGCATCCTCAAGTTGCCACTGTGCAGTAGCTGGGGGGGGGTTGTAATTTCAAGATACGGCGTTCTTATTTCCACTTGTATAGCAATCATACAGACACACACAGGTGTCTGCTTGACCTTATGCAGGCCGTGGTGTAAATAATCAGTTGAGTAACATCGTTTTAAGCCATTCTTGCTCTCGTTTAACACATTAGCGGTAATTTCCATCATAGCCGTATCCACTCATATTTATCAACAGGGTAATAAAGTTAATTGATGAGTAATCGAATTTAAAAATGTACATATATATCCCAATCTGTAGCAAACTGTGACAAACAACATAAAACCACGCACGATACCATTGAAATCTTGCAGTACGAAATGCCTGAGCGGGGACTTGAAAGGCGATTCAATATTGGAACTATCTCTCATCATTAAATAAAGTCACAGAAGTGTTGTCCAGTAGGCGTTTTAAGGACTATTAATTCACACCATTCCTACCAACCTTTGACGAAATTAGCGCTTATCGGTGATAATCTTGTGAATGAGCAACTAAATTTGTTAAGGCGATTAATGGCCTTGATCGCACCTTGTTGAAAATAATTCTCCTCGGCTTCGGCCTCTGAGGAATACAACTACTAGTGCAATCTCGGCCATTTTAATATCCTTGCGTATATGTAAACGGCAAGTTATCGGCGTCAACTAGCGCTTCTCGTACAAGCTTCAGTCAATATTATCAAACCTGGTTTCAACACGGATTCATTAGATGCAGTATATACCTCAGATATAGATCCCTGTCATTGATTGGTTAAAAGTGGAGGATTAAAATTAAACTAGCTTCAAGAATTGAACCAAGAATGAACTTGCCCTGGGAGAGCGGGCCATCTGCATTGTGAACTTCGCCTATACAAATTGCCGGTTAGTTGCTTCTGTTTTAACTGTTAGTATTATGCGGGATAGCCTTCAACTCGAACTTGGGATTTATAACTTGTTGGCGGCGGTCCGGTGCAAGTTCAAAAGGTAGTACAACGCGAAGATTGTGCGCTATTCGGTGTTAGGGCGAATGTGTGTATCGGGTAGTGGCACCAAATTTCACGCCGTATTCAGAAGGAAAGGACCTTTTTCATTTGGAAGCGGTAAACGGACCGGGTATTTAATGTGGTTGTGATGGTGGATGCGTGTGATGCAGTCGCTGTAATTATGGTGAAGAGGGGTGAACATTGTGTCTTACGAATCTGCTGACCAAACGTGGGAGGCGATTTGTGTACCAAAGCTGCTATAGGAAACTGGGACGCATTGGTAAATTAAGGGAGGATTGCTATGTCTCCCAAGGCATTATTGGCCTTTGTGTCCATGCAAAGTGTATGCAAAACATATTGTAAAACTGACAAAGAACAACCCCACACCTCACGTGTCTCAATCTAAAAGTAGCTTGTTTTGTTGAATTAAAAAACAGCGATCGGTTCGATACCTGTTTAGATCGGTCGCATCATATAAAATACTTCTTCAATGCCAGCATTTGTAAACCTCCACCATAATGGCTAAAAGTTTGCGCTGAGTTGTGAAACTACAGGTTCTTCTTCAAGTGGCCATATTTTTCCTGTTAAAAGGTCATATGAATGTGTCAAAGGTCATATGTAAGTGATTCTTCAATTTCGTGCTATTAGTGCATATGAGGGTAGTTCGAAATAACATTTTTTTCATCCGTTGCATAACGTCGAGAATCGGTCCAAATTGAAATTAGGGCGTGATGGTGCATGATATTATGCTGAAACCATCGCTACTGACAACTTTCTCTTTCGTTATGTAGTTGTTGCAGGTTCGAAGTCAATGAGCCACAGCCTCCGTTCAGAACACCCCAGAACATCATAGTTCATCCACTCCATCTCTTGATACACTGTTACACTTGGCTCATCTATCTACATGTAATCTGTGCTAGGAGGACACAAGCGAATGTTAGTTTCGGTAACATCGATCGTACCAGGTATTACCAATTTTATTACAGAATTAATGACCCAAAACATGGCCATGGTAGACTCGTGAAAATTGTGCAACAAATTGAAGCTTTTCACAACACCAGCATTGAAGCTCGCACTGCAAAGTAAACCATTGGGCACTCAGATGAGATGTAAACGTTAGTAGGTATTAGTATTATATGAATTCGAGCGGTATGAAAGTGACAAAAGACATGTTGTTCACATGACTAATTTCCGCTGTGCATGGCAAGTAGATTAGAGTACTGGTTACATAATGTTTGCAGAGTCTATTGTTATCCTAGCCTCCACGAAATGACTGTACCAGGCTCGGGCCTTTACAAAACCACCATAATGACAGCATGTTAAAAGTCAAGTCTTGTTAAGGACGAGTTTCTCGGTAGGTGAAACCTACTGACCGATGCTAATAGTTCATTTTATGAATTCTATAGCTTTAGCTGGGCTTTGGGCTGCTGAAGGTAGGAACCTCGCCATGTAGTGGCAAATGGACATAGGACAATATAAAATCCAATATGTTGGTATGATGATACTCCCTAGCATCTCAATTGTAATAATGGGGTTTTGACTTATTCCGTATAGCGTGTTGTATGCTTTATTCATATAGGCTTGATTGATTCTTTCATCCAGGTATTATACACTAAGGAGACTTAGGTGGCAAATGATGCTTATGTTGTGTATGTCAACCCTATGTCCCAATGGCACAAAAACTGGGGGATCTAGTAGAGACTTAAGCGTTTTATTTTTTATGAGTTTTCATATGTACATGCATTATAGCATAAGGGAGTAACTTTGTGTAAAAATGCTAAATTGAAGCTGTAGATTAAACAGTGTTTAGCGATCACGGTGGTGGTAATTTGTGGTTTTGTTGGTTTTTTCCGCCAGGAAGAAGATTAATCCTGAAGTGACCAAAACATCCTGCGTGGTACTCAGTTCTATGGGTTGTATACATCCCATCCCTGTTTACACGTCTCAGCTGTTACTGATACTGGCCTGCTGAGTTCCAAGAGTCTCATATTGCCATGCATGGCATGGTCAGTGATATACATACCCTACTTGAACCACTAGTGATAGTGACATTCCATGCTTGCACCTCGAAATGAGACTACCGTCCTAAACCTAAAGGTAGCTATGTAACAGTTTTTCTGATGGTTGGGTCGATTGTCCAAAATTTCTGCGCTTGCCCACACACAATTAAACTGGAGAATGACTTCTATAGCCAATTATATCCAAAATAATACTTCCAAGTATAATATACACCCACTGTGGTACACGAATAGAATTACGTTGTTTTGTATGTATATTCCAGCCTAACAAACTGATGCATGGAAATATTTCAGTAAGCAGGACTTAATATTCATGTGTGGAAACAGGGCACACTTTTGTACAGCATGTATGACAGATTTACTACACAATAGTGATTTGCTCTTGCACTGGTATAGAAGTTCCCTTAAAAGGGAAGTTATGGTAACCTGAAGATTGGTGTCCATGCAATGCGATTGCTTAATTCAAAATAATACAAGATTTATCAGAAAAGAGTACATGAAATGCAATGTCTTTTTGGTTCCCACATAAAGGTTGATCATTATGATTGATGCTGCATAGTATTCCATTACAAAGAGTGTCACAAAACTCAATTTTGTTGTTTCATTTCACAAATGGTGCACTAAAAGGCAGAAGAGTGTCCTTTTAAGACTCGTCTTGTTCTTCGTGATGTTCAGTTTGGGGCGTGACTGAGCGGCAGGGTATACAGGGGTGAAGCGTGCTTTTTTGATTGCCTCATGCGATTAAATGAGGATCGATATGTGCATATTGATCGTGTGCAGTGAGCTAAGTAGGGCTGTTAAATAAGTTTTTATACTTTGGTCAGTTATTTCGACTTCTGGTGTTCTTTTGTAATTGCGTTATATAGTCGCCTTAGGGGTCGTTGCGTGTGGGTTTGTGTGGTTGTGTGTGTAGTCACGATATATGTGTGAGATGGAAAATCAGTCAAATCGTTTTGAGGTGGTTATTCGTTGCAGTTTTGTGTGCAGCTGTTGATTTTTGCGTTGTGTTGGTATATGGTTTCTGATATTGTTTGCCTTTTGTGTGTCGTATGGAGTGATGTGGTTTACTGCGTTATTTAAATTCGATACGTGATATCGGGGGAGTGGGTCCAAAGTTGGTTTGTAGATGTAGTTTGTTTTTTGTATATGAGTTCAATATATGGCAGTTATATTTGGCCAGTATGTGTGTGTAGCCTGGCGTTTTTGCGTGTGGTGCGAAAGTTTTTGGGATTTTTTTCTTTGTCTGTATGGAGTTGATTTGAGTTTTTAATGCGTTTATTTGAAATCAATCTGTTATATGGTGGGTCAAGTTGGTTTGAGGTGTAGTTTCAAGTTTTGGATATGAGTTCATGTTCTGTGAGGTATTATCCCAAACGGAGTTCGTCGATACGTTACTGTCAGTGTATGCGTCTGTGTGTTAACTTTAATGTTTACATAGTTAAGCGTATATATTGGTCGTATTAGTATAATCGGGTAGGTTAGGTTTTCATTTAAAAAAAAATGTGTGGTGAAATGATAGGATTGTCTACCCCTCACTTCCCTTTTGACTGCGGTCTCTAGTGGTATTCGGTCGATGGGTATGACTGCCTTGCGGGGAGTTCAGTCATATGATTCTATCGTGATAATATGTTCGAGTGGACTTTGTTTTGTTGAATTTCGGCGGATTGGGTTCGTTGACTTCTTGTATCAGACTAGGATAGGTGGTTGTAAGTGAGCATCCTCGCGTGTGGGGAAGATGTGTGTGTGTGAACCTCGTGAGTGTGGGATTGTTTTGCTGTTATGTATATGTGGGCTCGGAATTGTAAGTGGTAGTTTATTTGAATGATAAGGTATATTTTGTGACATAGAAATATTTTGAGCCGACTTTGTGTTGCAGTTGTGAAATTTGAGGGTGTTTGATTAATGCTTGGTTGTCAGCCCAGTGTTACTTGTAGATCGTCGGGAATTTGGGGAATTTGTTTCGGAAACCGTGACGCATAACCCCCGCAAGCCGCGTGCAAGTGCTACGTAAGCCCGCTATTAAGCAAGATTGGCACTTTTTGAAGAGGCGCCCCACAATTTCAAAATTGATTTTTTGCATTGGTACGTTGGTAATTGTCTAGGAGGAAATATACCTGACGAAAGGGAATGCTGATCAAAATGCGTATTTATCACAAATAAGCGATTTCGTAATTGAAATTGGGATCCAAAGATTGGGACTTAACGGCCAGCGCTGGAAATGCCTTACCTTTATGGCACGTCCATGATGAAATAGTGCCCACCTCGAGGAAAATAACAGTAAACTGGACTTGCCCGAACTATTTAAAACAAACTAAGTAGATGAGCGTAGGACACGTACAGGGCGCTATTTCCCGGCCTATTTCACATTGGAATGGGCCGTTTCCAGCAGCCCGTTGATTATTATCGGGGATCCCCGATTAATAAATTATTCTAGTACAAAATTCCTCCTTCGTTGTGACACTAGCATTTTCGAGCTTAACCATTCACAGGTTATAGTTTACTAGCCGTTCCCAATGCAACCGTGTAAAAAAATCTTCCACAATTTTTGAAAAAAATTGGGGGCGCCCCTTCAAAAAAATGTGCTAATAGGCTGTAACTAAAAACACGGGGATCCGTCTGCTCAGTACAGTCCACGGTAAGGGTATTAGCCGGCTAACTAGGTTTTCAGTTGTAGACTTATGGGACCATCTTTTTCACATTCAAATTGAATATTAATTATAAAATTATAATTATTAAAAGACAATACAGAGTTGAATCTTAAAAGAATTTTATTATGAAAATAACAGCCAATTTTGGAAAAAAAAATCAAGATTTGATGACGTCACGGCCATTGATTGGTTATTATTTTGCTTCGGGGGGACCCATTCAGTAAAAAAAAATGATCGTACGATCCTACATTGGAAAAAACAACCGTTAATCGTCATCGTACGTCGTTTTTGAATCAGTAGGGGAAGGGAAAAGGTAAATTTTGTACTGTTTAGACAAAATACACGGCGTCTTTTGGACAAAAAATAATAGCCGTTGGGCAGAGGGGTCATGTCAGACCTGATTTAAAATAGTCTGGATTTATAGATATCGGTCGCCCCCGAATTGAGCAAACTGATATCTGATACCGACACAGTGACTGGTACCTGACACTACACCAAAACTTATTCATCTCGTTACGTTTATAACTACAAATACGCCAAGCAGCAAGCATTCTGTTACTCTCTGATTGTAACAGCGTAAACGATCAAGATGTGAGACAAAACATGTGGTTCTGTACAGTGGGGTGGGACACGATCTGCGCGATTTGGGCATTGGGGGATTTCCAAACGGTAATTTGGAAACTGCCTACATGCATTTACTATGGCAGTGCTCGGTCCCGTGACATTAAAAAATCATCTCTTAAACATTTGTCAAAAGATCTTAGTATATCATGAATTATTAAGAAAAAAAAAATATGAAGTTCACATCAATCATGCGTTCTGTTAAAGGTGCTTGTTCCAATTATTTGTATTGTGTTCTCTACTTGATAGGAGAGCCTGGGCACTTGCACACATCACCCCATTCAAGCGACCGTGGGAAAAACAAACTTGCGGATATGATGGTAGACGCAATCATATGCATGTTGCAAAGCCCTATTAATACTGTGCTATATTGATGGTAACCAATAAAACGGAGGTTTTTTTTGTTTATTATCTGGGAAAATGACATGGAGTGAGGGCTCAAATTTTAGGACGAAATGAGAAAAATACGGCCTTTAATCTGATATCAAAACCGACACTACTTCTGGGTAATCAGGGCGGTTCCCCCCTATAACACGATCGGAAAACACGACAACCTTTAAATACCGGTGCATAAAACTCAACACTACACAGAAAAAAACTTCCCCTGCAAAAGTAATCTATACAACATAATACCTTGAACATACGCGCCATGGCTAAAGAGATATGCGCTCTGTAGCATGCGCACCGAACAGTCTCATATCAAACAGCCCTATTATACTTATTATACACCCCAAAACCATTGCACTCCTGGTTTAGTGGTTGTTTATAAAGCGAAGAGTAATGTGTGTTTCATGAATTCTGTTTTATAACGTGTCCTTCCAAAACTGGTTAGTTCATTTTTTTTCTTATTTGGATGTTTTTTTTTATCAGAATTCGGTTTGCGAGAATTCGGCTCTGTATGTTAATTGGTATTGAATTGACGTCTGCAATTCGGGATGGTACGTGGAGGCATATAGGGCGTTAGCAAGTTGGTAAAGGTGTGGTTTGTTGGTTAACTCAGGGTTTTTTCGCAGTAAGTTTAGGAATGTGTTTTAATGCGTTCGTAAGTGTAGAGCAGTGAAGGTTGAGTTGAGGTTGAGGTTGTCCTGAATTTGAAAGTGTGAGACTATAATATCGATGTGTAGTTACTTTATTGTGCTAGTCTTTGCCTTGGTCAGTTGCTTTTTGTTGTGTGAGAGTTTGAATATTTTTTCTGTTTTCTTACATTGAGTTTAAGTGTATGATATAGTTTTTCTTTATAGCAATTCACCAAAAAGAAAAATTTTTTTGGATAATTTGTATATGTGATTGTAGAATGTAGGTTAGGTGCAGCTTCGTCAATTAGGGCTCCTTGTGGCCTGGTAAGTGTCCTTTATCTACGGACTGTATGCGTGTGGAAATAAATAAAATTATTGTTAATGCAATTGAGTTATTAATTTTTATTTTAAATTTAATTTAAGGAATCGATTTTTTTCTGGCTGCTCTTTGCTGCATGTTTTTGTTTTGTTTTTGCCGATAACGGGATTTTATTTCGACCAGTGTTGTCAGCGCCTCATTTCGAGAGTATGCAGAAGATAATGTTTTGTTATCATGCCGTGTTTGCAACAACGTGCCAGGTAGCTGTTCCGTTACATTTGATATGGACTCTGTGACAATGGTATCCTCGTTGTGAATTCATCTCTATAACGGACATCGTTCTCTGAAGAATTTATATGGAAATTCAATTCGAATATCGTCAGTGAATCCTTTTGTCAAGGGTCAATTGCTCGTGTAAATGTGAGTGTGGATGGACATTTGGAGCCTTCTTGTTTACTGCATGAGTTCAATTTATTTATAATCTTTAATCTTCGCATCGAATTCTCTTGGATTATGAAGGATCCTTCAATGCACGTTTACTGTGAAAGGTGCCGCCTGTAACAAGTGCCGGGATTCAGTTAATTCTACTACTGCTACTAATGGCCTTGGTATTTTATAAGCATATCTTCTATTGCCACTTATTTGTTATCTTCGAGGCTACCATAGTGAATCTCAGATATATTCTATGTCGCTTGAATATAATTGGATTTTAAACATAAATTGCAGAGCCTATTCGTGTAAAATGTGAATCTTCAAAAGTTTACAGGGTAACCTTAATGCTAGAGAATATGCATTAGCTTGGGGTATCTCCCTGGTGATTCGTAATTATTCTTATGTAAACGCCTCAGCTGTACTTCTGTGTGTAGGTGGTTGTGGCTCCCTCTTTGAAATGCATAAAAGGTCTCAAATTTAATGTCTGCGCTATGACTCACCATAAAGGACGCCAGAGGTTGTTTTCTGTCTGGTATACAAAGGGCTGATGGGTTATCCCCATTGTTTTCTATTGTGATAAATCCTTGCACAGTGTAGAGTGATAATGGCGATAATAAGAGTAACCTCCTCAAACATGTTAAGGTATTATAGCATTCTCACTTTCGTGTCCTCATCGTGTTTGTAATCGAGTCGTGACGATTGAGTTTATATTGTGTACGAAGCATTCAATATAAAGTCTTTGTCCAAGGAGTCCCGCAGTATTATGTGCACCCCTATGTCCAAGACGTCCCTTGCTGGCTGTGCCTCTCCTCACCTTTGTTCCGTAGGCACCTGTTAGCCATTAAGGTGACGTTGTGCTCTGGCCGTTGGTCGGCTCTATTTGTGTTTATTCACTTGCATATACGATTCATTTCGTGGAGTTGGGTCAACACCCCAAGCACCACCACCCAGTCAAAATCTCTATTTTTGTTAATAGTTTTCAATGTGGGTTATACTTTTATTTTCATCCGTACTGTGGCAGAGGAGGTTTTAGTAAAGTTTTCCAAGTGTTTTGAGTTATTATAACATTTTTAAGTCGTATTGGGCCCAGTTTTTTATAAATATAGAATGCACAACCTGCTGCCGTTGGTTCCTCACTTATATTTAAATATATTTAGATGTTTAGTTGTCTGAATTGAAGGTGGGTCGCTCCCTACATGTACGCCCAGCATGGAGTAGTATAGTAAATGCAAGGTATTAATTTCAGTGTTTATTATCACTCGCCTAATTTAGGGGGTCAATTAGAGATGCATTAAGTGAATAACTTAGACAATTTGTCTGGGCTAATTTCCATCTCTGCATCTCACGGTGCCCATTGTGCAAGGTCCTTACTAAATTATAACTACGATTAATATATCATGTAACACATGGCCAATTTGGTCAGAAATTTAGTCTTGGGTTTTCTTTCTCCCGCTTGATCGGTAATTAATTTATGTACACCACTCATATGTTTACGAGTCGTGTGTAGGTTTGGTTGTGGCTCCCTCTGTTGAACTGCCATAACAATGTAATCGATTAATTGTCTGTGCTAATGTTCACCATTAAAGTACAACATATCTGATAAATCCTTGCACATTGTAGTGTGATATTTGCGATAATAAGAATAACCTCCACGGATGTGGTAAGGTATAGCATCTCACTTTCGTGGCCTTATCGTGTTTGTACTCGAGTCGTGACCGATGACCAAATGTCACCGCCCAACTTTTGTCACCACAGAGTTGATCTACTTCGCTGGGCTAGGATCACAGAAGATCACGCTCAACCACTGGCGAATGTTTGTGGTTTATGGCGAAGAGCAGCTACTCCTTGACCAATCAGATTGAAGACAAAGGGTTCGTCGATACTTGGTGAACCCTCGAGATGACCGTTCAGGAATTCGACTCAAGGTGGGCGCCGGGTTCAGTGATGGTATCGCCGGTATTCAATATGGACGAAAAACGTCACTGGTGGTGCCAGATGGCAACAGGAACGCCGTCTGGTAACCTGACAATCTGGAAAACCCCTCCTGCCACATGCAAGAAGGGTTTATGTAACAATTTTCGGCTGCAAGTACGACAACGCCACGCCGCGCATGGTCGCTGTAGTGAGACATTTCTTGAGGCAGAGGGGTGGAACAATACCATGGGCCTGCTTGCTCACCTGATTTGAACCCTATCGAACCTGTTGGATGCCTTAGTCCGGCCATACATTTACAGGGACATCTTCCTCAAACACTAATGGTTATTGTTGTGAGACGCACTGATTCATGTCAGTGAATGCCATACTCTATGTTAGTGACTGAATTACATTTAAAACAGTACTATTAACCCATTCGATCCATGTAAATTCCCAAAATTTCTATGTAAAATACTGAGGTGAAAACTTGTAACAAACCCTTACATCCTGCTGTTCAAACACCCCTTTCCCCCCTTTTCCTTTCAGGCTAAGGCCACAGTTCGTAAAAAGGTTAATTGTGTCTAAGGTTATGGTGATACATTATATGTTCGGGAAGAGACTGATCATTCAAATAGTGTGGCGATGATACACCCTAGATATCATAAAAAACTCACACTGTAAGATATTCCATAAAAGTGGTAAAAATATTTTTCTTCCACTGGTATGAGCAACAGTGTAGTAGAAGAGCCCCCAGCATTGCTTTGTCTGAATTGGAAAAAGTACAACACCTTTATTTATAACAGTATCATCAAATCCATCCACACCATGTACCCATTTTTCAACACTCCTTTACAAATTTAAAAATCTTTAAGCTGCACATTTAAATTGGTACATGCCTTTTTCACCCGCTTCGGTTATATACGCAAGTCCCCCATTTTTTAAAGCTTTCTCCAATGCCTTCCCAATATCACATCATGATTATGAAATATTACTGCATGAGGACGACGATAAAATAAGCAAAATCTAATACAGAATGACAGCACTTCTCATTAAATACACTCTTTGAAACGTCGAGTAACATATGGGTGAGAAACTCGCTCACTGGTTCCCTGTCCACATATATTTTGAGCATAAACTCGGAACCTATACGTGATTGCCTTCAACCATTAACTCTAATGATGTCATTTGTTTCCCTCGATTTTATCACCTGTTGGTGTGGCTTCTTTTGTGTATTCAACTCCGTATTTAACCTCTACTCCGTCGCCGTCGTCCTGGGATAGTTTTTTCCAAACCAAGTCCATCAGGGTTCTCCGATGTTTTTGACACGAGGCTTTCCTTCCCTGAGTGGCCAGGTCTTTTAAAAAAAGAAAAGAAAAAGGAACGATATTAAACCAAAAGTGTGTAATACTAGCATACCGCCGAAATTTGTCGGTGTAAAGAATTTTCTTTGGCATATATTACAAGACCAAAACAAAGCACACTTATAGTTCGTGTCACGTCCAAACAATTAAGAAGGTCAGGGCCCAAATTTAAAACCTTATTAAGCCTAGTTGGCAACTACAATGGGACTGATTTCCAACTAACCTAGTTTGATTACTATTTGAACTTCATGCAAACCTTACTAGTGTTAGTTGCATTCTAAGAATCGTGCTAAATTTAGAGTTGATCCAGAGCAACTCTAACTCCCTAGTTGGCTACTAAATCAGTGAAGAAACAATGATTAATTATTATTATTTCGTAAATGATTTTAAAAGACAATTACACTGATTGATTGCTACAAAATTATTGATTTATATTTAATGTGAAATTTAAATTAAAACACTATATATAATCATTTGATTAAAAACATTTGTGAGTAAGTTTGTCTTCAATTTTCATTTGCATTAACATAATGCTGTAATAGCATCAGTGAAAATGGAAAGGAGGAACTTGTGAAAATACAGGCCCCAAAATATGCGTTATCATTTGAAAAAGAATAAATTATCAAACCTTACTGAAGAAATATTAAAGAATTTATTTAATTCTGCTGTGCATGAAATTAAAAATTGTTTCTTTGTTACTAAATTTAGATAATGTGCTTACATACCCATGAGCTGTTATGAGATGTTTACATTTGAGTAATGCATATATTTGCTTAAAGATATTAGTTATATTAAACCTCACATTTCCTCAATGCAGTATTACAAGCAGAATAAAGAAATCTTTAATATTTGCTTTCAGTTGCTGAGTTACGTCTTCTGTTTTGTTCAACTCTCGAATAGGTGTTGCTCATTGTTGACAGGCCTATATATACGGAAGCTACTACACTTTATATTGACAATCATTTTGATCCGTGGTTCGCAGGTGATCAAAGCATGTTAATGCTCTGATATGAAGCAGACTCAAACACTAAAGGGTAGTCATTTATGTATTGAATTTACATTCCCACACTGCAAACCAGCCATTCCGCGCCCGAAGCACCCAAGCTGTATACAAAGATTAAGCCTAGTTGGCAACTATATTTTCCCCTAGTATTTAACTAGTTGCAGGTTCTTAGTAAGGGTTTATGAATTTCAATTTAGTTGTAACTCCGTTAGTGCGTACTAGGGATTTAGAATCTTTACAGGCCGTAGTGCCAGACTAAAAACTGCAAGGTTTATGAATTTGGGCCCAGAGCTTAAGGAAAAGGAAGTTACAACGAGATTGTAAAAAAGTAAGACTAAAACAGCGGGCATTCTGCAAGAGACGAGGTGTAATCAGTGCCATAAATCATTTGCTATATTTTGGAACAGAAAAAAAAGATTTTAAAGCAAAATATACTTGTTGTACAACCAGATTCTCTCCCGGAGATAATTGCAATTGAAAACGACCTGTGGGACGAGATCCTCCAAATTTTAATTATGTCCGACTGAACGCCAAATTGGCGGGAAATACCCAAGGTGATCCTATTCTTAACTCTAATGGTGGCGGCTTTTGAACTTCCGAGATGATTGCGGATTTAAAAAATATTGCATATTCTAGGTTTGTGTTGGGAAATTTACATGGTTTCGTGGTCATCAGCAAAGCAACAATCGTTATATGCTTTGCATAAACAACTTGCTCGATCGTGTCAAGTTATATTGGTGATGATGAAAAGGAACGGATGCACGGGAGATGGGCTTAGTGGAGTGACCACATGTTTCTCTTCTTAAAGCTCCATCTAAATCGCAACTTGAAGGAAAATAACCGAGCTAGGAACAATAAGGTTATTGGGATATTAAGAGGATCCAAGACTTCACACATTTCATGAACAACTCGATCTAGACTCTGTAATTGGACGCACATCATTTGACGATGTCAATTGTTGTGGGACCTTTTTTTCTCCTTTTTCTTCTCATGGATAGAATAATCTGTAGCGGTGTACTGAGGGATTAGCGTTAAAAAGATAAACCGGGGTAACCGAAATGTAACTCTTGGTTTGACAATAGTGTTGACGATGCGATTACGCAAAGAAGGGAGGCTGCGCGTAGTTATAGAAAATGGGCTAAAGGTGCCAATTCCGACATACAATGGTGATGATTTATGGAATTCTACAAGACAAACGCAGTTATGATAAAAAACATCATCCAAAGCAAGATCACGGAATGCGCGTCAATAAACCATTTAATTAGCCAACAAAGGTGGCCCTAATTGTCGCGATTTCTGGAAAGTGTTGAAAGGCAGCAAACACAATAACCAGGATGTTTACTGTCTGAAAGATCCAAATTCTAATGAGATAATCTCACACACGAAAGAAAATGAACAGATCCTGCATTACTGGCGCACGCTCGGTAAAATGAACAGAAATCTGCTTGACGATAGCGACGAGCATAAGTCAAAGATCACATCGTTCGTAGTAGTTTGGATGGATAATTCAGACATTAATTGTGATTGGCAGAACATCCTTCTGACATCCAATATTTAGTTTGGACGTGATTAAAGATCTATTTTCAAAACTAAAAACAATAAATCGCCTGGTATCGACATGATTAACAATGAACTCCTCAAAAATGGTGGTGATTACATACATTTATCTATGTTGTCCCTGTTGCTACCAGGATATTTCCTTGAAAAACGTTCCATCGGAATGTAACAATGCATAATTGTGCCTATTATGTAAGAAGGCGATCGCCGCGATCTCAAAATTACAGGGGTATACCTTACATCTTGTGTTTCGAAAATATTCATCAGAATAACTGCCAATACAATCTCAGATTTTCTTGAGCAGGACAACTCCTTTCGAGGTCCAAGGGGGTTAGAGTTCAGCGACGGTGTGAGATCCATCTTCACTCTTAAAAGTTTTGCAGCATGTCGTCTTGCCGAGGGTAAAAAGACCTTTAGCCTTTTTTGGGACTTCCGAAGGCTTTTGACACTGTATGGAGAGAAGGCTTGGTAATGGCAGTGTGGAACATGGTTAGGGGTCGTATCTGGGGATTATTAATAGGCTTTATGATAATGTTCAGGGACAGGTTAAGTTTGGTGATATCGAACACGACTTCTCCGACATAGAGGAAGGCGTCAACAAGGTTGTGCCGTCACCATTTTATTGTATTTTCATGCACAATTTACCAAATTGCTTAAGGAGACATGATTTAGGCGCTCGCATTCACGTGTTTGTATTGAAGTCTATTTTGGGTGATGAACTGCTGCCATATGAAATGAATAAAAAGTTTTTAAAAAAAAAATCCTAGGATTTACAAAGACCTGGGAAATCGAACTTCAATCACAAATTATCCAATGTTCCTCATGTTGGCCAGGAGTATTAATCACAACAAGTCTTGGAAACTTGGGGACCACTCAATTCAGAGGTAGATTCTTACAAATATTTAGGCACTTAATCAACAAGAAATCTGTCCGAATCAAACTCATATTATCATACTGTCACTAAAGGTAATAGATATTGTTACATCAAGTCTATTAGTGAGGATTGACGCATAACCCCGCAGGCCGCGCGCAAGTGGCTGAAGCCTGCTAAAACTATTACGGGGATCCGTCGGCTCATACAGTCCACGGTAAGGTATTTAGCCGGCAGACTTGTTTTCAGTTTGTAGACTTATGGCCCATCTTTTTCACATTCATGCGGGGACAATGATATAATTAGTAAAGAACAATATACAACGTTGAATCTTAAAAGGAAATTTTATTATGGAATAAAGGCCAGATTTTGGAAAAAAAAAGATTTGATGACGTCACGGCATTGTATTGGTTTTATTATTTGCTTCAGGGGACCCATTCAGGTAAATGACGTCCGTATCCCTACATTGGAAAAAAACAACCGATTATCGTCATCGTCGTCGGTTTTTTGAATCAGTAGGGAAAATGTAAAATGTTTTACTGTTTAGACATACTAGACGGTGTCTTTTTTGGAAAATTAACAGCACTTTGGGCAGAGGGTAATCATGTACAGACCTGATTAAACATAGTCGGATTTATACATATCGGTCGCCCCCGAAGAGCAAACTTATACCTGATACCGACACGTGACCGGTACCCCTGACACGTGACAACCAACCATTATCTCCGGTTACCGTTTATAACTACATACGGCAAAGCAGCAGCATTCTGTGCATCTCCGTTGTCAACAGCGTAATCGTCAAGATGTTGAGACTATATGAATTTGTACATTTAACATCAATGATAGGCGACGCCTCTTCTCTATAGCAATGAAATACAATGAGAGTACATGTCCAGTGGATCTGACGGCAGACTCATGATCTGAAAGGTTTGGCTGGTTCGAACCCCAGGTGGCGGCCAATGGTCCTCGCTTTTTTTTTTTTTTTTTAAATGTAAGTAATTTATATAGCGCTTTACACAACTTCTCAAAGCCCTTTACATATTCCGCTGTCACTAATATATCACATTTTCATCACAATTGAAATATTGGCCGCCAATTAGAATGGCGCACTGTACATGGTGGATTCCCTGGCCATCGCTTTGCAGGAGATGGTGCACCTGTTCTTGTGGCACAGATTCCGTCCCTTTAACCTTTTACTTACTGTCGAGCTCTGCCATTACTGTCTTTTTTCATTGAAAATATGAAAATGAACAATGCTTGGTGATTAGATACAAAATTACAAACGTTAAAAAATAATTAAGTAAAAAACTTAATTTTCAATCAATCAACATTTTTTTTTTAGCAAAAAGTTTCCATCCATCACTTCTGTTAAATTACTGTGTCCATAACTCAAAACTCAGAAACTTCCCCTGCAAAAAAGTAATCTCTATCAAACATAATACCCTTGACATAACGCGCCATGGCTACAGAGCTATGCGCTCTGTAGCCTGGCCCGATCCGCTCATAATATCAAAACAAAACCGCCCTATTTATAATTATTATACACCCCAAACCAGTGCACTCCTGTATAACTTTAACCGCTTATATTACGGTGATGTTTTATGGAGATCCATTGCTCCACTCCTCCTCAACTTGTCTCCCCCCCGACCATTAATATAGCATGCGCGGTCTGGGGAGTCGCAAGTAAACCTGACATCGATAGATTGGGGAGTCTCTTCAACTTCAAATGCGCGGATGTATCCTTAGGGCTCCCCGTATACACCAAAGGATGCCATATTTTTGGCGATCTTGGTTGGATCCCTATTAAGTTTACACTCAAGACACAATCAGAGTAAATACCTCAATCAGCTTATGCTCATGGGCAACACCGTTGCCAAGTCTTATGTTTACACACGTGCTTAACTTTAAGAAGGATGTTGCCAGATTCCGTTCCAATTCCTAAGCACTATTCATAAAGCATAGCGCTATCGCGATTTTCAATATTGCAAGCAACTTTGGACAATGCGCGAATCGGGAACTTTCAAATCCAGTTTGGGTTCAGATTTTAAGCAGGCAACTCCGATTCCTTCTCATTACTGGCATAACGGAGTCGGAGAAAGTCGAGTCTCTTCTGTTATATTCCATTATTAAGCACGACTCCTGCTTTAGAAAATATTCTCCTTGATAAGACCGCTTTTCGCGGCGCTTCTAATTTAACTTCAAACTTCGCTGCAATACTCTCCCGTTAGATCGCAGAACCAGTAAATGGGCCCGGAACCTGACGGCATTTGGTTTGAACAGGCAATATTGGCATTGAAGATTTCAACTTTCTTATTTACTTGCAGCATGCCGTAATGATATCAGAATCGATGACCTCTCAACAACTGACAACGTAATTTAATTGCTATTAAATCATCTAGATGTATGGGAAGCCTTTATCTCCAGCAGCTTACAAGTCAAAACAAATCCTTACATTAGGTGGTATTGAAACTTAACCACAATTACTATGTGAAGATGTTGAAATATTGCGCCTTAATTTTGATGATTTTTGTAAGTCATATGCAAAAAGAGCGTGGGAGCTCAGAAACCCACTACTAAGCAATTAACCTTCAAATGGTTATTGAAGTTACGATTTTGGCTTATCGTATTTCACACTGATATGCTTTTCATGCTGTGTGAATAGTTTGTAGCATCACTCCCCCGGGTAGCAAACTTTTAGATTTAATCTGCTTGTTTTTTCTTATATTATATATATTTATTTTATATCTCGATATGAGTGCTGCTTCTTGTCTAATTGTGTTTTGTAAATGTGTATACGTGCGTGTTTATGGTGTATTGGTAGGCATTATTTTTGCCTGCATGGTGTGTATGTGTGCTGTACATGACGTTTGTTGGAATGTGGTTTGGTAATCATATAATATAGTTTGTAACATATAGGCCCATATGTGTGCCGTGTGTATGTATGCGTGTGCGTTTTTCCGGATGTGCGGGTGTGTAGGTGGTGTATGTGTATGAACGTGTGTTTAATGTTAATATATAGTGTTCATATTTCAAATGGTTCATGCATGACTCATCTCCTGGACGGAAAATAACATCATGTCTCCCACCTACCCTGCCTGTTTCATTTTTCCTCGTTCACCTTCCAGTGCCTTAATTTTGCTTCATTTTTCCCATCTCTTAATTTTGGTTCATTTATCCCCAGCAAAAGAGGAGAATTCCAATCTTCTCTGTTACTAGTCCTTTTGTTAGGTTAGTGTTCTCAGTGGGATATTTTGCTTGTGATTATTTCCGCGGCCCATGTCAGTGTAGTTTAATCAATTTTGTTAATTCTTTGGGGGGGTTTGTTGTTTTAATGGTGTTGGATGCCCACTATTTGTTGAGTGCCACTGTTTCCGAAAGTGTATAATCCGAATAATAAATCTAATAAATACTGAAAGGCGACTATTTCTCACCAAGGCTACCAACGTGACAGTTGAACCGCCAAACAAAAAACCACACTTAATATGGAGAATTGGGGTTTGGTGTTATTATGACTATCATGCCATGGTAATCGTATACCACTGATTTTGGGGCAGAAAAAAAAAAAAAAAGAAGCCACCCAGGTATTGCAATATTGGGTTAGTTTCTGCTGTTTAAGGTCTCGTCATCACGGACAAAATCGATTTGTGTAAACGATGTGTATAGCTGTGTTCACACGGCCGGAAGTAATGGGTGCGTAAAGTGTTCACTAGCGAGATTTTTGATAAGCGCGTGGCTCAAGTCCCTATTAGGTTCGGAGACCTTTTTTTGTTCAAGACAAATAATCTTACTAGCGAGGTGGAGCTCGCGGTTGTAGGATTGGGTGGGGAGTTCTTTAATTGATTTGGCTTTACGTGCTTGTGTTTAGATGATACACGCGACGATTAATATTTAATTTTTTCATATTGCTGCACTGAAATTTCAACTGAGAAACAACTGATTCTTAATTTGTTACATATTATGCATTTATTTGTTAATTTTTTCTCCTCAGCTTAAACCAAACTAAACTAAATAACAGCATACAGAAAACATGTACCCAACTAATAGCGCTAATCTGCTAGTCTGAGGAGAGAATGAAAGAAATTGATAAAAACAAAAAAACAGTTAACATTAAAAAAAAAAGTGAAGGGGAAATTGATATTAAAGTTTGGGTCCAATAAATGATTTTTGAAATACAAAGCTTCTAATGAGCATTTCTTATCTGTTGCCCATTATTTAACATTCACGGTCCATGGTTTTTTCATTTCACCTCCGGGCAATCCTCCAAGGGTAGTGGTCCATGGAAACCAACCCTTCCCCGAAGAAATTGTTACAACACACAATCAAGAGTCACAGTAAAGTAACAATCATTTAATGTTATTATATGCCTGTATTTAGGGAAGGTCTTTTTAAACATGCCAAAATGGTCCAAAAGAAAACAAATGCTACTCTCAGCCTGTACTTAACTATTTTCAAGCGGTTTTTGTGCTCTCTTGCTGTAATGATGTTTTTAATACTCAGCGTTTTAGTGCGATTAATGTTTTTTGAGTCATTAAAATTTCGAAATAATCAATTATTTCCACCACCCTATGGTCCCGGTAACTTTCATACTTTCCTTTCCTCCTCAACTTATGACGTGACGTAATACTAGGCATGTTGGTATTTTATTTGATACCAATGGAAAGAAGAATCTCTAGCTATCCCAGTGGTACCTTCATAGGAATCGTGGTTTCGGTAAGGAAGCATAGGGAGTGGCAGGGGGAGGACAATCCTGTTCGACTCTAAATTTTGGATTTAGAGGTTGCGGGCCATTCACGTAAGTCAATGGGCCAAGACGGAAATTTTAGGGATATTTGCCTGATGAATTGCTCTTCTGCTGTCGGTTCGCTGAAACCAACGTATTTGGTATGAGATTGGAAGATAATAAATTTTTAAGTACAAAATCTCGACTAACCAAATTTTGTTTCCCCGAAAGGATTTTGAATAAAAAGCCCTTCATTTTTTCCTAGTTTCGCGGGTTTTCAAAAATCCCCACGGTCTGGATCATTTTGAATTATACAGTTTGAAAGTCCTTATGCATAGTTATGAAACACGCGAGTATTTTACGTTCGTCACACTTAGCCGAGTGAAAAACAACAACAACAACTGATGCCACATGCCATCGACTCGACCACAAAATATTATGCAGAAGCCATACAGTTAACAGATAGGGCAGCGCTTATTTTACTTCACTACGGAAAGTATTCGACCTATTTTGTTCGTACCAGCATAGATTTTAGAAATAGACTAAGTTAAACAATTTGGGATCAATCCCAAGGAGCTATAAATGTTCAGTCATATTTTAGAAGTATAAAACCAGACTACTCTTAAGTTTGCCATGTTATTACTATGGCAAATTCCTTGTGTTGGCAGACGCAGAGAGCGTGGGCAGCGCTGTAATCGAAACCATTCATCGCAGCGTGTTCGTAACACCTATAGACCAGTTAACACAACTGTTTGTAAACATGTTAGGGCCGGGATCTTGGAATAGGTCGGCCTGACTGTACACACGGGGCAATTGTATCGGTTAGAGTTTTAATACTTGGGCCAGAACGATTCGCAGGAATGGATTCGCAGGCACCAAAAGAAGTGATGTAGTATGTAACTGGTATATACACACAGATACAGTTATATTCTAATTGGTGTCCAAATTTGATTGACAGGGTGTCACTTAGAAAAATGCGACCTTGCCTTCTCAAAAAAACCCTCCCTATAGGCCCAACCAGTCCCAAAAGTACAGTGTTCATGTACTCATTGAGTGGGTAATCAGTCATCCATAGCACATTATTGATCATTGATTTGGGTGATGGCCTATTTTGTTGAAAGCAATTTGCATAAGGTCAAGTTGGTGAATAGATTGAATGTCATAATGATTCTGGTTGAGAGATCAAGTCGGTGGCCTTTTTGTTGTGGACATAACTGCACTATGTCCTCTTTTCCTAAGCAAAATTCACAGGGGTCATCGGGAGACTTTTTGTGCATTAGGATGCAGTATCTTTTTTCATATACAGGTTTCTTGCATGGAATATCCGATTTTCAAGCGGTTTTGGGCTCTTTGCTGTAAATGACTGTTTTTATATACTCAGCGGTTAGTGCTATAATAATGTTTTTGAGTCAGGAAAATTTTAATGAAGTCAAAACTCCTTAAAATTCTCCTATCATGATTTTTGTAATTAAAATGAATCCCATCTTTATTAGCGTGGCTTTTGTTTGACTACAAGTGAAATTGGATAAGTTTCGTTTGAAAACTCAGATAACGGGTTATTTTTTACATTTCGCCATAAAACGCGTGAACCTCTGCTTGAAAAGTCAGTCTGGTTTTTTGCCTTTTTTTATAAATTCCAAATAAACCCCGACTACAATTATGGACGTAACATAAAACAAGCAAAAGACACAATAAAACAAGCCATTGTTTTCATCCAATTATTGGACACATTAACACTCTTCTTAGGGGTTTTCGATTTTGTTTCGAAAAAAAAATACTTTCAACTGTTCTTGAATCTACACAATCTTGAATTTCAATAAAAAGTTTTTCGTTGAAAAAATTATTGGGAATTATTTGATTATGGTTCCACGGGTGGGGGGGGGGTTCTCACATTTGGTTTGTCTAGGAATGTGCGGCCGAATGGTTGAACCACTACCCAGAAAAATTACTTAGTCAATTTGTTGGTAAGTTTCTCATTGTGTTGCGTGTATTGAGACACTGATTCAGCTTAACCGAGCAAGCAACTACTATTTTTATATTAGTTTTAAAGCCACTTTAAACCTATTTTTGTCCAGTCAGCTTCATCTTACAGCCCTAAATCAATAATATTCACTACTTTGTCGGTTGATACCAGAAATATCGCCCTCGCCCAAGAAAATATCAGGCTCGTCTGCGCCTCGCCCCGATATTTGATCTAGCTCGTGGGATATTTCTGTTATCAACCTCAGCACAATCCAATATTATATGATCTTGTGGCACTGAAAATGGCAAAGGGCTCTGAAGCTCAAACTGATGGACATGCATGTGTGCCACGGAACAATAATGTGCTTGTTAATAACCTCGACCGCATAGGTCAAAAGGCAAGAGTTACAGATGCCAATATATAACTGGTGACACTTGGTCAATCTATGTATCGCGCTACGGCGCGGTCGGTCCGGTACGGTGGCAAATCGACTACTAGTACTTATCCACGACTGTAGCTCGTAGCTAGACTATTCCCGTTCAGAACCAGACCTCTAGGCGCGCAGCGCGAGGTCTGGAAAAAGTGTATTCAAAATGCTTTAGTATTTCATTAACCGTACCAATTAATAGGCCTGCGAAAGTTTTTTTTATCAGCAGTTCCCGGGTATATTTGAAGCATTTGGCCCTCGAAACGGAATTCTATAAATACCTGAGACGATCCTGAGTTCGAATATTCCTCTAATCCCACAGATTTTTTACCGCTTTCATGTCCAAAATTCCAACGATATAATTTGCTTCTCAAGCCCCTAAAATGGTCTTCCAGTGTGCGGATCAACAAACGTGACGTCACGGCTAATATGCTGGTTCCATGTAGTCCATCTAGAATGACTCTCGTTTTCCCACTGACCTCGCCACCGACGCGAGTGGGCTAGGTCACAGGGGGATGGACACAGGAGGAACGAGGCGATGTTCCTTCTAGATGGCACTATGCGAGACCGGGTCAGTCGACGGGAAGTTCTAGTGCCATTCGGTTGTACATGGGAAAAACTTCTTTAAGCCAGAAAAAGCAGATAGAGACATCATTGCTACGGTTCTGTGTAATAAATTTAGATAAGAGTTCATGCAGCTGTATGGATACAAATAGTGAGTAAATTGTAAACTAAAACTTTCGCCAATTAGATCATGCTCACCCTCGGGCTTCTCCAGCCCTCGTTGCCGGTAGTTTTCCGAGGTGAGCATTGATCATAGACTATACCCAACCGATTTTAATATCTTGCAGCACATGAAAGATAATTAACTCAGCTTTCCGATGATACGACATATGTTTGTCTATGCTACTTAAAATTTAAAATGGCTGAATAAGGTCATTTTTTTTACTCACCCTGTATAGTAAAACGAAACCCCCATTTCTTCTATGGGTGTTGCCCTTTTTGAGCCTGATTGATTTGGCAATTCCCGATGAAATTCAACAGTGCATTGCGCTTTATCCCGCAATACAAAATACACATGGTTTTGTACTGCAATTGAATTATCGTAATCCACCAGTCATCCGATCACTAAAGGGCCACATCCCCTTTGTATTGGT